>JAWHQI010000086.1:7962500-8127500 GCA_033032865.1 Dactylorhiza incarnata
GATGATGATCTTCTTCCTTCTTGAGATAGAAATGGCTTCGGCTTGATGTTGAAGAAGAAGAATCAAATCGGCACAAATCAGATCTTCTAATGTCTTGATCGATCCAATGAAAATAGGACGAGTGAGGTGATGATCGATCGACCTTTTTCTTCCACTTGGAGACGAAATCAGATAACTCACGATTGAACTCCAATGATGGCGATGCACGGCACTTGACGACGATCTTGGATCAGATTAGGTTAAGAGAGAAAAGTACGAACTCTGATCTTCTACTTCCCATACATATCTTTCTAAAGGAACAATCCTTATATAGATGAAGACCTAATGATTAAACCTTAACGCGAGGAAAGATGTCACGTCAATTTGACGGAAAAGACTTGTCGTCAAAATGGAAAAATGAAGTTTACGAGAAAAGATAGAACCAGACTTCTCGAGAGATCCAAGGCTTCTCGAGAGAAACCGGCTAGTTCTCGAAAAACAGCTTTAGAAGAGAATATAGAAGGAATATGACAAGGCTTCTCGAGAGATGAAAGACTTCTCGAGAGCACAAGAAATTTATCGTGAACTCCTAAACAACTTCGAGAAATAAGGCTTTTCTCGAAATCCTTCCGAGAAGAATAAGGACTTCTCGAGAGGCAAAAATACTTCTCGAAAGAAAAGATTTTCTCGAAAGCTGCTACTGAGACAAACTTTTCGAAAACAACTGAAAAAGAAGTTTTCTCGAAAACTAAGAGGACTTTTTTGTTGGAATTACCATTGTGATCTAGAAGTGGTCAAACATGTAATGTCACTGCCAACGCGATATGAGCCTACAGGGTCGCACATAAGAGCATGTGGAGAAAATGGAAGATTGACTGTGTTGGTAAAGGTTACCAATCACCATATAGAATGGGGGAGGTCCAGTAAATGTTGTTGTCTGAATTCATCGGGTTTACACGGATAGAATTCGTCGGAATTCATCGGATATGATTCGTCGGAATTCGTCGGAATGTTCCGTGGAATCCCGACGAATCGTTACAGAGATCCTTAACTCGGCAAATGTTGCCGTCTGATATGATTCGTCGGAATTCGTCGGAATTTGTCGGAATGTTCCGTGGAATCCCGACGAATCGTTACAGAGATCCTTAACTCGGCAAATGTTGCCATCTGATGTGATTCGTAGGATTTCGTCGTATTGTCCCGTGAAATCTCGACGAATGCTGTTCCGTGGAATCCCGACGAATTGTAACAGAAACCCTAATTCTGCTGTGTGGTCTACGGATAGCGATTCTTCTAGAAGCCTGTTTATACTTTGGGTATAAATAGACCTTCTTTTAGGGTTCTAAATAGACTCACGAAGGAACCCTCGACGGAAGAGTTCCGCCCTAGCCGACGGAAGGTGTTCCGCCCGAACCCTCGACGGAAGTGTTTCGCCGCCCAGTTCGCCTCCGCCGACCTCCTCTCCGGCGATCGTCGTCGTGATTGTTCTTCCTGGAGCGAACCTAGCAGTTCGTGGAAGTGCAAGGTGCAGTTGTTCTCCCTTCCGAGTTGCGTGCGACGTGACTTGGTGTTCTCCCGGCTCGTGTGGACTGCTGTAGAGACGTAGACATTATTCTACGTGAGAACTCTCTTTGCCGCCGACAGGAATCTTCTTCTTGGAGCATCTAGGTTGGATTTGATCCAATCCCGCAAAGGTAATTTCATACCTAGCAATTTTATTAACTTCTTGATTCAACATTCATGGTTGATCCAAACCTTTTTGGGTTGTTTCTATTTATTTTCGCTGCGCCTACATACGATGTATGGTCATAGAAAAACCCAACAGTGTATCAGAGCTATGTTCTGGTCATGAATGTTGTTTCAGAAGTTAGGTTATTCCAGTACGTGCAAATCTAGGTATTTGGAAGCGTTCTAAATGTCAAGATTTCTTCTTGGAATATCACATTTGATGTGATTTTGTGTGGTTTCTGGTGGTGGGATTTCAAAAATTTGGTCAGACCACCGTCAGGGGCGCGACTCCTTAGAACCCCGCCAGGAACGTCTGGGATTTCGTGGTAATTTCTAATTGTTAGAAATTGTTGTCTCCTTAGCAGTAACCGTCCCTCAAGTGGTTAATGAACCCTTGTATTGTTTTGGATTTTGAATCCAACAATGAGAGACGAGCTTGTTTATTGCTTTAAGTCGAGTTGTCTTTGCCTTTGTCCAATGCATGTAAATCTGAAGATTTGGAAGAGTTCTAAATGTCCAGATTTAGCCCTTTCGTCTGTCAAAGGTTGATAGTCTTATATTGTGCACATAAGGGATGCATGTGGATTTTAGAAAGCTTGTTTTTCTGTTGATGTGCACATTGATCAAATGTTGATCATGGTTAAGTGTTAACTTGCTATTAAAATCCCTTCATCAAATATTAAGTGTTCGGATGCCTTCCGATGGATGACACTCTTCCTGCCTCGATCGATGAAGTGTGGGCTTGCCAAAGCAAGGTGCATTAATCTATCTTGGTAAGGGTGCGAGCGGATAATTGTGATATCCCACTGTCGACATCGGGTCTAACTTAACTAGGTGACCTCAAAGGTTGAGTGCCTAGAGGCATAGGGTTGGCATGCACCATATGATGGATGCGAATAAGGAGTTATTCACCAACCATACAAGAGTTGCATGAGGATGCAATTGGCAAGCGTTGCCTACCTAAATAACCGCATTATGAGAGGAACGCCAAAGCGGACTCGTGGTGTTGGTGAAATACGGATCTTGTCCACAAAGAGAGTAGCTCGCATGGACTCTCCGAATTGATAGTGAGGGCTATCAATTTGAATAAAATAGTGGGAGTATTTAATTGAAGTCCAAATTAAAATAAATTGTATTTTGAAATTTTGGTACTGATTAAATTCTGCATGAATTCTTGTAGAATTCCATGGCAAGTGCTTCACATTCCACCTTGTCCCTAAGAGCTATCCTTGAGAAGGACAAGCTTAGTGGGACGAATTACATGGACTGGTATAGGAACCTGAGAATTGTTCTCAGGCAAGAGCGAAAGCTCTACGTCTTGGAAGAAGAAGCCCCCGAGGTGCCGACCGGGAACTCGTCCCGTATTGATAAGGATGCTTATAAGAAGTATACCGATGACGCCTTAGATGTCGAGTGCCTTATGCTTGCCACCATGAACTCTGAGCTTCATAAGCAACACGAGAACATGGGGTGCAAGGAGATTGACGAGCACCTAAAGAAAATGTTTCAAGGGCAAGCTCGTCAAGAGAGTTTCGATGTCACGAAGGCCTTATTTCAGTGCAAAATGGGAGCTCGAGACTCAGTTGGTACTCACGTACTCAAGATGATTGGGTATATTGAGAACCTGGAGAGACTGGGTTTTCCTCTGGGTCAAGAGTTGGCCACAGATCTTATCCTGCAATCGTTGCCGGATAGTTATGAGCAGTTTGTCTTGAACTACAACATGAATGAAATAGACAAGACACTGCCCGAGCTCCTAGGCATGTTGCGAACTGCCGAGATAAATATGAAAAAGGCCAAGCCTGCTAGTCCCATATTGATGGTACATAAAGGCAAGGGTAAGGCCAAGGGCTTCAAGAAGACGAAGGTGGGACCTAAGTCACATCTTGAGCCCAAATCTTCTGCGCTGAAAAAGAAGAGCACCGTGAAGGAAGGGAAATGCCACCACTGTGGCAAGGCTGGTCATTGGAGGAGGAATTGTCCTTCGTACATTGACGGTCTGCAAAAAATGAAGGGAGGTATGACTTCCGCTTCGAATATTTACATTATAGAGATAAACCTTTCTGCTCCTTCATCTTGGGTATTGGATACCGGATGTGGTTCTCACATTTGTACAAATGTGCAGGAACTGAAAAGGAGCAGATTGCTGAGTAAAGGAGAGGTGGACCTGCGCGTCGGCAATGGAGCAAGAGTTGCTGCTGTAGCCGTAGGGGTTTACCGTCTTTCTTTGCCCAGTGGGCTTGTAATAGAACTTAATAATTGTTATTTTGTTCCGGCCATAACTAGAAACATTATATCCATTTCATGCTTAGACATGATTGGATTTTCTTTTATAATTAAGAACAATTGTTGTTCTATATTTAAGAATGATGTTTGTTATGCTGTAGCTCAATTGTTTAATGGTGTTTATGTTTTGAACCTGGACCATCCGATCTATAATGTAGATAATAATAAAAGACTAAGAACAAATGACTCAAATCCTACATATCTCTGGCATTGTCGTTTGGGCCATATAAACGAGAAGCGCATATCCAAGCTCCATAAAGATGGACTATTGGACTCATTTGATTATGAATCATTTGAGCGATGCGAGTCTTGTTTATTAGGCAAGATGACTAAAGCCCCTTTCACTGGTTATACTGAGAGGGCTGAGGATCTTTTGGGTATAGTACATAGTGATGTATGCAGACCCATGAGTTCTATGGCTAGAGGTGGGTATTTCTACTTCGTTACATTTATTGATGATTTCAGTAGATACGGATACGTGTATCTTATGAAGTGCAAATCCGAAACCTTTGAAAAGTTCAAAGAGTTTAAGAATGAAGTGGAGAACCAATTGGGTAAAAAGGTTAAAGCACTCCGAGCTGATCGAGGTGGCGAATACCTGAGTCATGAGTTCCGTGATCATCTGAAAGAGTGTGGTATTGTATCACAGCTCACTGCACCTAGGACACCGCAGCATAATGGTATGTCTGAGAGGAGAAATCGTACTCTGTTAGACATGGTACGGTCGATGATGAGTCATGCAGACTTGCCTGTTTCTTTTTGGGGTTTTGCTTTAGAGACTGCTGCAATAACACTGAATCGCGCTCCAACGAAAACGGTTCTAAAGACACCATATGAGATATGGACTGGGAAGCGTCCCAGTATGTCATTCATTAACATTTAGGGCTGTGAGGCATACGTACGACGTCAAATGCCTGACAAGCTGGAACCCAAATCAGATAAGTGTTATCTGGTGGGATATCCTAAGGAAACGAAAGGATATTACTTTTACCTACCGTCTGAGGGCAAAGTGTTTGTCGCAAGGACGGGTGTCTTCTTGGAGAAAGAGTTCTTGTCAAGAAAGACGCAAAAGGTAGAACTTGAAGAAGTTCAAGAACCACAAGTAGTGAATGAACCAGAATTGGATTCTGAGCCAGGACTACAAGATGTTGTAGCTGGAGAACCTGCTCAAGAGACACAAGTACTACGTAGATATGGTAGACCAAGATTTGAGCCTGAGAGATATGGATTTCTCGTGTCTCAAATAGGTAATGTGTTGCTTATGGATCATGATGATGAACCAGCGACCTACCAAGAGGCTATGAATGGACCGGACTCCGACAAATGGCTTGAGGCTATGAAATCTAAAATGGACTCCATGTATACAAACCGAGTTTGGAACTTGGTGGAACCACCTGAAGGGGTACGACCCATAGGGTGCAAGTGGGTCTTCAAGAAGAAGACCGACATGGATGGGAATGTACATACATTCAAAGGGCGACTGGTGGCTAAGGGTTTCAAGCAAATTCATGGTGTTGACTATGATGAGACCTTTTCCCCTGTTGCCATGGTAAAGTCCATTAGGATATTGCTTGCTATTGCTGCGTATTATGACTACGAGATCTGGCAGATGGATGTCAAAATGGCTTTCCTAAATGGAAACCTCCTTGAGGAAGTGTACATGACACAACCCGAGGGTTTTGTATCCCCAAATGAAGCCACTAAAATATGCAAGCTGAATAGGTCCATCTATGGATTGAAACAGGCCTCTAGAAGTTGGAATCTTTGTTTTGATGAGAAAATCAAAGAGTTTGGTTTTGTCAAGAACGAGGATGAACCGTGTGTTTACAAGCGAATCAGTGGGAGCATTGTTGTCTTCCTGATATTGTATGTAGATGACATACTGTTGATCGGGAATGACATACCTACCCTGAAAGTTGTTAAGAACAACCTAGGGAACTGCTTTTCTATGAAGGACTTGGGTAAAGCGACTTGCATACTCGGTATTAAGATCTATAGAGATAGATTGAAGAAGTTGCTGGGTTTGACCCAGAGTACGTACATTGAGAGGGTGTTGAAGCGGTTCAACATGCTTGAGTCCAAGAAAGGATTTTTGCCCATGTCTCATGGTGTAAATCTCTCTAAGGACCAGTGTCCAAAATCTTGTGAAGATAAGGACCGCATGAAGTTGATTCCATATGCTTCGGCAATTGGGTCAATCATGTATGCAATGTTATGTACTCGACCCGATGTCTCTTTTGCTTTGAGCATGACTAGCAGGTATCAGTCTGATCCCGGTGAATGTCACTGGATAGCCGTGAAGAATATCCTGAAGTACTTAAGAAGGACTAAGGATGTATTCTTGGTGTATGGTGGAAAGGAAGAGCTCGTTGTAAGTGGTTACACGGATGCCAGCTTCCAAACTGATAGAGATGATTCGAAGTCTCAGTCAGGGTTTGTGTTTTGCCTGAATGGAGGAGCTGTGAGCTGGAAGAGTTCCAAGCAAGAGACAGTTGCTGATTCTACAACTGAGGCCGAGTATATCGCTGCGGCAAATGCAGCGAAGGAGGCTGTATGGATTAGGAAATTCATCGGCGAGCTAGATGTAGTTCCTAGCATTGTTGGTCCCGTAGTTCTCAACTGTGATAACAATGGTGCAATTGCACAATCTAAGGAACCTAGATCCCATCAGCGCTCCAAGCACATACTTCGGCGGTTCCATCTTATTCGTGAGATTGTCGAACGAGGAGATGTGAACATTTGCAGAGTGCCGACTGAGGAGAATATTGCAGATCCACTGACAAAGCCTCTCGCACAGAGAAAGCATGATGGTCATACTAGATCAATGGGTATACGATACCTGAGTGATCAACTCTAGTGGGAGTCTTGTGGGTTGCATGTAAAATATATATTTTGTTGGCTGTTTATTATTTATTCATATGATGAATTGTGTACCAATTATTTCCTTTTACAATTAATGGCAAGTTCTTTTATTACGATATACTGTTTCTATATGATAGAATAAAATTCGTGATAAATACCCTTAGAATGTTCGCTTCCATAGGACATCAAGTACGTGACTTGAATGTGAGAGCCTATGATTTCGAAGCTTCATTCTTAAAAGGTCCCTGGTCGAGGTATCATCGTAGAAGCTAAGGGTGATGATGATACATTAAGACTAGCATGTGTGTTGACTGATGACCGGTTCTCACAGGTCATGATATTGTGATATCAAGTCATCACGTGGGTACTTGTTAGTGAACAAGTTGTACTGGACAGACCCAACCTGAGACTACTTTGTGGATTGTTACTTAAAAGTGTCACAAGTAGGTCTCATTTGACAATGGTGTTGTGGTCCTTTGACCTGAAGTCACAGCATTCATCGAGTGAGGAAGAGCGTGCTTTGATGTCATCTAAAGTCTTCCTTGAAGAAGGTTGATGATAAGGGTGGTCGTTGGCTACGTTACGAATCATTTGGGTGTTTGAGTGTGAGCAGATATGGGATTTGTCCTCCTATATAACAGGAGTTGCATCCATGGGCCCCTTGATGGAATTGGACTGAGAAATGCATGGCCATGCTTGGTTGAGTCAATATGTGATATTGAGCTCACCATTCTCTGGAAGTCCATTCTAGATCAAGAAACTTGGATTGAGCTATTAAGAGGGTGACACGGTCCATGCCTCTAGTTCTTTCCGGATGTAAGGGACAAAGGGACAAAGACAACGCTGGAACATTGGTAATAAAGGCTTATGAGTTATGAACTCTTATTGCTTGGGGAGCAATGATGCATTGCTAGATGCCGCTCATTATTTGTGAGGTTTTTGTTTGATACTTTCAAGATCAAGTGGGAGACTGTTGGAATTACCATTGTGATCTAGAAGTGGTCAAACATGTAATGTCACTGCCAACGCGATATGAGCCTGCAGGCCGCACATAAGAGCATGTGGAGAAAATGGAAGATTGAATATGTTGGTAAAGGTTACCAATCACCATATAGAATGGGGGAGGTCCAGCAAATGTTGCTGTCTGAATTCATCGGGTTTACACGGATAGAATTCGTCGGAATTCGTCGGATATGATTCGTCGGAATTCATCGGAATGTTCCATGGAATCCCGACGAATCGTTACAGAGATCCTTAACTCGACAAATGTTGCCATCTGATATGATTCGTCGGAATTCGTCGGAATTCGTCGGAATGTTCCGTGGAATCCCGACGAATCGTTACAGAGATCCTTAACTCGGCAAATGTTGCCGTCTGATGTGATTCGTCGGAATTCGTCGTATTGTCCCGTGAAATCTCGACGAATGCTGTTCCGTGGAATCCCGACGAATTGTAACAGAAACCCCAATTCTGCTGTGTGGTCTGCGGATAGCGATTCTTCTAGAAGCCTGTTTATACTTTGGGTATAAATAGACCTTCTTTTAGGGTTCTAAATAGACTCACGAAGGAGCCCTCGACGGAAGAGTTCCGCCCTAGCCGACGGAAGGTGTTCCGCCCGAACCCTCGACGGAAGTGTTCCGCCGCCCAGTTCGCCTCCGCCGACCTCCTCTCTGGCGATCGTCGTCGCGATTGTTCTTCCTGGAGCGAACCTAGCAGTTCGTAGAAGTTCAAGGTGCAGTTGTTCTCCCTTCCGAGTTGCGTGCGACGTGACTTGGTGTTCTCCTGGCTCGTGTGGACTGCTGTAGAGACGTAGACATTATTCTACGTGAGAACTCTCTTTGCCGCCGACAGGAATCTTCTTCTTGGAGCATCTAGGTTGGATTTGATCCAATCCCGCAAAGGTAATTTCATACCTAGCAATTTTATTAACTTCTTGATTCAACATTCATGGCTGATCCAAACCTTTTTGGGTTGTTTCTGTTGCGCCTACATACGATGTATGGTCATAGAAAAACCCAACATTTTCAAGATAACAATGATTTCTCGAGAAATGAAAATAACTACTCGAAAAATTCAACTTTTTCGAGAAAGACCTCTGAGACAACCCTTCTCGAAAAATAACAAGGACTTCTCGAGAGTATAGAAGGACGTCTCGAAAAGTACCTTTACATCTCGAAAAATTTACTTAGGAAAAATTTCTTCCTTTTTCTCTAGACCAATGTTGCACATCATGCTTTGAATCTTTAATGTCTTGATCATAAAGTGTATCCCAATTGAGATATCACACATGAGTCAACCCCATACCCCACACAATGAAGAATTACATTGCATGAGACCGTGCTTATTGACCCATTGTGACCTGACATTGGTCTACACTTAACAATGTGAACCTGCAAGAACAATACTAGAAAAATATATCAAATACACAAACAATTCAATCTTGGTTCAAAGTTGATTTTCTACAAATCAAGGTTATTGTGGATACAATACCCAATAATCTCCCCCTATTTGTAGAAGTCAGAACCCTACTTACCAAGATGAATTGTATCAAATATATATATATAAAATATACTAGAAAGAACATTAAAAACAATATCTAAATATAAGAACATGATTGTCACATCAAAACCAAAAACTATATTTAGATTTAAGATTGTCTAATGAATTAATGTTTACACAGGCATATAGAATTAAAGTTTTAAAGATCTTCAAAGACTTGGCTTCAGATATTTGCATTTCTCTCTCTCAACATCTCTTGCCATTCAAAGTAAGCATATGGCTTTGGATGATACTTGGGAGGAGCTTCTGGAGCTGTTGGATTGTTGTACCCATAATTCTTGAAATGGATTCTTCTCTTGGTTTGGATTGTCTCATACTTCTTCCATTCAGAAGTGCTGTAAAATTCAGAAACTTTCACATTTCCTTCTTCTACAAGCTTAAGAGAGTCAAGAATGATAATCTTTAAAACTGGACTCCAAAGTTCAGGATAAACCTTAGTTTCATCTGCAACTGCCTTGCCAGAACCTGCTGAACTGGAACCATGAATAGACCTGCTTACAGAAGATCCATCACCATACTTCCTTTTCCTAGAATAGTGCATTAAGTAGTGAGTCTCTACTGAAGGAGTAACATCAAACTGCCATGTTGGCCTTGGAGAGAAATGAGGAATTGAAGGAGCATCAGACTGAACTTGATCAAAACTTGGAGGAGGTTGAGCAGGGTCATTACCCAAATCAGGAAAGATTTCATGATGGAGCCAAACAGCAGTATTAGAGGTGAAAACTTTTATCTCATTTACCTGCTTTTGAACACCTTGGGACAACTGCTCAAACCTACTAATTAAATGTCTATGAAAGTCAAAGAGAGTTTGATCCAACAACGCAGTCATCTTCTCAATTAAACTGTCCTCCCCTTTTCTGACTTCTACAGATAGGGTTTGGAGAATAGAATCCTTAAACTGTCCAACCTCATCAATAACTTTGAAAGTATTTTCCTCAGCCTTTGAAGCCATGTTTTCTTGAGTTTTTCTCACTTGAATAACTTCTGCTAGAACTGTGGCTACACCCTCTATGGTGTGATCAATGGCCTTTCCTCCCTGAATAACATCCTCTTTCAGTTGATCTGAACTAGTCTTGAATTCTTTCAACTTCTTAGCCATTTCCTTTTCAATATCAGATAGTCTTGCATGAACTTCTTTGAAGGAGTAATCTATTTTGGCACTCTGTCTTTGAAGCATAAGTTCAACTTTACCAAGAATTGTACTTTCATCATAAAGAGATGGAGGAATAGGGGCTGGAAGAACTTCTTCTGGTATATCTTCAATAATAACTGAACTTTGGAGCTTCACAGCAGATATGTTGATTCTCTCAGTTTCTTCATCAACAGGCTTTTCCTGATCATCCTTGTTTGTTTCTAAGCAAGGCTCTTGCTCCCCCTCAATATGTACTGGGGGAGGAGATGAATCATGCACTAAAGCATCATCTTTTTCCTGATTAAAATCATAGTCAGCACCTGACCCAGCCATGCGGTCACTAGTGCTAAGCACATCATCAGAACCTTTTAGAATTTCACTAACAACATTTTTTATTGTAGAATCAACTCTGTTTTTATCCATAACTGGAGGAGGTGAGAAGTGATCAACTTGTTCTTGAGAAAGAAAAGTGTCTTCCATAGGAGTATCTGACAAAACTTGAGCATCTGGGATGGATGGATTTTTGGAAGGAACTTGATCTGAGAGAACTTGTTCTGATGGATCCTAAGCTGATGGAGGAAGAACTGTGTCTGTTGGAAGACTTGGCTCTGCTGAAGAAATGGTGTCTTGTGGAGCTGTAGATGAAGATGGATCTGGAACTGAACTGAGTTGCTGAGCTGGAGGTGGAGCTGGGATTGTTGGTATTTCTGGAGGAGGAGCAGGAGCTTCATACTCTGGTGCTGAGTGACTTGAGGAAATAGGCTCCCCCTGGGGGGACCTGCACCTGCAGCTGGCTTAGTAATTCTGATATCCCATCTCTGTATTGTTGTGACATTTATCTTCTTCAGATGGTGTATGATTGCACCTTTCGACATGTCAAAGACTTCATGATTAAGCTGATTTAGATATAAAGACAGAATTCTGGCAAAGTTTGGAGACAAAATACTGTCTTTAATCTTACTGAAGAGAAAGTTTGCCCAGTCAAACTTCTTTCCATAAATTACAGTTGTCATCAACCAGAACACATCTGATGAGACATAGCCCAAACTTCCTGTATTACATAACAAAACTTTCCAAATAGTGTCCACTAAAAGTTTTCCTACATCATTCATCAGATGTCTTCTTACATTTTTAACTGTCTTGTCTAAGCCACAAAAGCTCAAGGCTCTAATCCAATCATCATCAGCTAATGTGTCCTCAGAAGATACCACTGGCAATCTTAGAAATTTAGATAGAGATTTAGGACTGACCTTGATCTTGAAATTTCCGATTTCAGTTTTCATCCTCTTCCTTTCCTTGTGAACTTTGATGTTCATAAAGAACTCTTCTACCTCTTTAAGCAGAACTCGGCATGGATGTTCAAGAACAAATGACAACCCAACGACGTCTAGAAGGTAGAATAGATTTTGAAATTCATCTGATAGAGAGATAAGACCTTCCCGCTCCAATTCACTACCAACTCCGATCTTTGGATTCGATTGAGGAGCCATAGAGCAAGAGAGATTGAGAGATTGCGAGAGAGAAAGAGAGAGAATCGTAAACCTGAATAATCGGCTTCGCGAGAAAAGAAGACGAACGGTCGGCGTTTTTCGAAATGGAAAAGAAATGACCTCGCGTGATCTTTAATTCATTTCGATAGTCAATTTATAGTTTGGTTCGATGTGACAATTAATTTGATTTTAATTAATATTAAAAAAATGAAATACGCGCGTACCTGGCTTTTCATATTCTCATAAGTGGAAATTAGAGTTTTCGAAAAGTATAAGACATTTCTCGAGAGATAGTTAAAGTTCTCGAGAAGTCTCAGAACTTTGCCGATCTTCTTCCGAAAGAGCATTTCTCAAGGGATAACTCATTTCTCGAGAAGTGTGAATTTATTTTTCGAGAGATGATGTCAATTTTCCGAAAGCTTTTATCTTCATCCATATTCATAGAAGGCAGGTCATTTCTTGAGATATTAACAACATTTCTCGAGAAGTTTAATGATGACTTGGATTTTCCTTCTTTGATTTTTCTTCTTTGCAAATGATAAACCTGTAGTTTATTTTAGAACATAAAATAAGATAAATCTTTAAGAAAATTCACTTATCTTCTTCTCTTCTCCTTTGCTTGACCATTATTCCATGTTGAGCATTCCAAGTTCTGTCTTGAAGAACGAGAACTTAGTCTCATCCAGTGGCTTCGTGAATATATCTGCAATTTGCTTATCCGTAGGGACATAGCTTAAGTTGATATCCCCATTCTCCATATGTTCTCGGATGAAATGATATCTTAACTCGATATGCTTTGTCCGACTGTGTGAGACTGGATTATTTGCTATAGCAATTGCACTGGAGGAGTCACAAAACATTGGAATATTCTTTATCTTCAAATTATAATCTTGAAGCTGATTTCTTATCCAAAGAAGTTGTGCGCTGTTTGCCCAGAAAGCCCGCGACCTCCTCTCATTGTTCATTTTTCCGGGTCTCAGCGGTCTCAAATTAGGTGATCGCCCAGATCGTCAGATGCCTCCTCAACCGAGATTTTCTAAGTACCCAGCGGTCAAGATAGTGCGAGATCGCCGGCTCAAGCGGTCTGGTCGTTTTTCTTATTTTTGTTATTTGTACCCCATTTCCCTGCCCCGGCTCTCCTGTACCCCGGGCAGCCCGTAGTCTTTCAGTTCTGCCCGTTTGGGCAGCCCCCTCGTCTATAAATAGAGGGGTAGGGGTACCAGAAAAGCACTTTTGGCTCCGAGGCTCCAGCTTACAACCTGTGTAAGCGGTCTCATTTCTTCGTGATCGCCATTTCGTGATCGTTTTCCCTTTGTTCCAGCATCTTCTGTCTTAGTAACCTGCACTTCGCAGTTTTCTCCCATCCCCTTTAGTGTGAATTTTGGAGGTACCATTTTTGGCACCAACAGAACGAACACGCGGCCTTCAGATTTCGAAGTGTCAGGTGAAATCCATAGACTTCCAAGATGGCTGATCGCCGTAGAGGTCATCCCTTGCGATATCCCAGCGTTCCCCCTTCCGATCACAATCCGTTAGAAGGGCTTGAGCGCCGCTTCGAGCTTCGTGTTGAACAAGCTCTCTGTGAGGCCGCCCGAGCTAGGCAGGATGCCACCTCTGTTCAGCAGGAGATCGCGCAGTCTCAGCAAGAGGCCGCTCGAGATCGGCAAGAAGTCGTCCGGGCTCAGCAGGAGTCTGCGAAGCAGATTGAGGCTATGAACCAGGTTCTAGCCGCGATCTCCCAGAAAATCCTTCCTCAATCCTCTCAGGTCGCCACTCCAGACCGCATGGCAGGCGGTCACCCGAGCGATCACCCTGTCTTCCAGCCCGCAGCTCCTCAGCGATCTCAGCATGAGGAGTTCGCCGCCCGTCGTAACTCTTTTCGAGCCGCAGCCCAGGGGCCTCCAGCCCAAACCCTGAATTTTGAAGAAGGATTTGCTTACCCTCAAGATCCTCCTGCCTCTTTTCTTCCTCCTCCAGGACCTTCTATTTTTGGGGAGCCTTCCCCCTTTACCGATGAGATTCGTCGGGATCCGATTCCTCATGGATTCAGAGAACATTGCCTTCCGGTGTATACAGGAGAAACGGACCCAATGTGCCATCTTCAAGCCTTCGAGTCTGCTGTGGCTCTCAGGAACATTTCAGATGGAGTGAGGTGCAAGCTGATGGTCACCTCCTTCGATGGGTCAGCCATGGAATGGTTCTACAAGCTGCCCTGTCAATCTATCCCAAGCTTTGCTGCCCCGAGGCAAGAGCTCCTCCTGAGGTTCTCCACCGCAAAGAAGAGGAAGAGTGGTCCTGCGACCCTCTTCAAGATCAGGCAAGGGGACAACGAAACTGCAGCGCATTTCGTTGACCGTTTTCAGAAAGAGATCTTGGGAGTTAGGGATATGGATCCCGAGCTCTACATGGTGGCTTTGATCAGTGGTCTGCAGGAGGGTCCTCTGAAGTTCAAAGTCACAACCAAGGAGCCTAGCTCCTATCAGGAGCTGATCAGCATTGCCAATCGCTACATAGAAGGGGAGATCAACAACCCCACCTATGTGAGCAATTTGACAAACAGGGCCACTCAGAAAGGCTCTGCGGGATTTTATCCGGCTCCGTCTTCCTCTAAGCCCCGACAAGAGCTCCCACCTCTGGCTCCGAGAGGTAAGAATTACCGCAACAGCCGCTTCAACCGAGGTAATCAATCCTTCCCACTTCAAAATTCATTTCTTCAAACTCCCGCTACTCCTGCTCCGCAAGTCACCCCCATCCACCAGATCCAGTATGCTCAACCTCCTCTTCTACCCGTTCCTTCACTTTATAATGAATCCCAAGAGTCCTTCACGGACTTTGGCATTTCTATGAATGAAGTGCTTCAAGTACTTCAGAAGCAACCCTTTTTCAAGAGGCCAGCTCCGCTAAATTCTGACCCGAAAACCAGAAACCCAACTCTCTATTGTGAATATCACAGAGATAGGGGTCATTTGACAGAGGATTGTAGAGCTCTCCGCCTATTCTTAGAGAAGCTTCTGAAGGAGGGTAAGCTTCGAGATCTCATCCAGAAGAATGATTCTTCCAAAGCCTCAACCTCCAAGGCTAAGGAAGTAGCGGAAGTCCATTGGGAATGCGAAGAAGTGGACGATGTTGGCCATCTCGGCAATATCGGCTTTCCCAATGAATGCGTGGATGCTGATGACGAAGGCGCCTTGGGCAATCTCTTCTGCATCCACGGAGGTGCAGGTCCGGAATCTTCAAGGAAGGCGAGTCTGAAAAGGGTTTATCAATCAGAGGTTGTTGCCACCTCTTCAGCCCCGGTCCGAGGAACGGTCACTTTCGGTGACGAAGACCTTCCTCAGACCGCGAATCCTTTTGACGACGCGGTCGTCATCAAAGCTGTAATTGAAAATTATACAGTAGAGAAGATTCTGATTGACACGGGAAGTTCAGTCAATGTGCTCTTCAAACCCTCCTTCGAGGCGTTGAAGACAGGTAAAACCCTCCTTTCAACTGAAGGCCCCCTTAATGGTTTTTCAGGAGAGAAGAAAGAAGTAGAAGGGCTCGTCACTCTTTCTGTGATTCTGGGGGGGATAGTGAAGCTGGTCAAATTTATAGTCGTTGATGCTCCCAGTAGCTACAACGCCATCTTTGGAAGACCCTTCTTGAATGCCTATCAAGCCATCGTCTCCACCTACCATCAAGCGGTGAAGTTCACCTTGAACGGCAAACAAAACCGAATAAGGAGCGACCCAAGGAAAGCCAGGGAATTCTATGTAAAGACGGTCAACATGATCGTATCCTCTCCTCCCTAAGAAATCATGATGGCTGAATCAATCGAAGCTCCTGAACAAGTCCAAGCTGCAGAAGAAATTGAGGAGGATGCAAGAGATGGAGTTCACTTGGAACCTGCCCAAGCAACTCAAGAGGTCCGGATCAGCGAGGAAGATGAGAGCAAGAGCCTCTCCATCAACGCTGAGTTATCCGAAGCTGACAAGGGTCAGCTCATCTCTTGTCTTCTGCAAAATCTAGATATCTTCGCTTGGTCGGCAAATGATATGCCCGGAGTGGATCCGGATGTTGCTTGCCACCATCTCAATCTTGACCCAAACTTCATCCCGATCCAGCAGAAGAAGAGGTCTGTTGCAACTACTCTAGCACAGCCTATCCGTGAAGAGGTAGAGAAGCTCCTGAAGGCAAAGTTTGTCCAACCAATCCAATACCCAGAATGGGTGTCAAACGTTGTAATGGTGAAAAAGTCGGGTGGAAAGTGGAGGATGTGTGTCGACTTTACCAAACTCAATAAAGCTTGCCCCAAGGATTGCTACCCCTTGCCTCGGATAGATTCTTTAGTAGATTCTGCGGTAGGTTATTCTTTTATGAGTTTTTTGGATGCTTTTTCAGGTTACCATCAAATCAGAATGCATAAACCAGATATACCTCATACTTCATTTATCACAAATGATGGTTGCTTCTGTTATCTCGTAATGCCTTTCGGGCTAAAGAATGCTGGAGCAACCTATCAGAAAATGATGGACATAGTGTTCAGAAGTCAAAAAGGAAGAAACCTTGAGGTATATGTTGATGACCTCTTGGTAAAAAGTAAACTGTTCTCTTCTCATCTTAGAGACCTCTCGGAAACTTTTGCAACCCTTCGAACTTTTAATATGAGGTTGAATCTGTTGAAGTGTGTTTTCGGTGCAAGTAAAGGAAAATTCCTGGGTCACCTCCTTACTCCAGAAGGGTTGGAGCCCAATCCTGACAAAGTGAAAGCTATTCTGGAAATGCCACCTCCCAAGTCCCCAAAAGAAATTCAGCAGCTAGGAGGGAGGATGGTAGGCTTAAGTCGCTTCATCTCCCGTTCGGGAGATAAGAGTGCACCTTTCTTTAAAACCCTCCGGGGAGGGAGTAGGTTCGAGTGGACAAAGGAATGTGATGATGCTTTCATTCAGCTTAAGAAGTAATTGACATCAACCCCTTTGCTCCAAAGCCCGCGAGAGGGAGAAAATCTTTTCCTATATATGGGAGTCGGAGCTGATGCCATAAGCTCTGTTTTGGTCCGAGAGGAGAAAAAGAAGCAATTCCCAGTCTATTACGTAAGTCGAATCCTGAAGAATGCAGAGACTCGTTATCCTATCCTCGAAAAGTTGGCTTTAATGCTTATAACCTCAGCAAGAAGATTAAGACCATATTTTCAAGCTCACTCGATTTTAGTCGTTACTGATCTTCCATTAAAGAGTGTCTTGGAGAAGCCAGAGCATTCGGGCAGGCTGGCGAAGTGGGCAATAGAGCTCAGTGAGTTTGACATATCCTATGTTCCAAGAATGGCAATCAAAGCTCAAGTCTTAGCGGACTTCATGGTGGATGCTAAAGAAGTTGAGTCGCAGAAGGGGGTCGGAGTGCCCCTTGCCTGGAGAATCTTCGTGGATGGAGCTTCAGGGAAAAATTCTTCCGGAGCAGGAGTTATCTTAATCAACCCAAATGGAGTAAGACTGGATCAAGCGCTGAAGTTCTATTTCCAAGTAACAAACAATCAGGCGGAATATGAGGCTTTGCTAGCCGGTCTCAAGTTTGCTAGGGAGCTGGGGATTGATGATGTCGAAGTTTTCACAGATTCTTTGGTGATGGCTTCTCAAGTGAATGGGACTTTTGAAACTAGAGATAGTATTTTAAAGCAGTATCTAACTTTGGTAAAAATTGAGGTGGGGAAGTTCAAAAGCTTTGCTATCAATCATATTCCAAGAGGTGAGAACGTGGAAGCAGATGAGTTGGCAAAATCTGGACTTCTCTCAGGAGGAACAACTTCGGAGTTGTTTCGCCCGGCGATTGAAGAAGGAGAGGTCATGGAGATTGATCAACATCCGTCTTGGATGGATCCATTTGTTCTATATCTCTCAACCGGAGAGCTCCATTCATCAATAAAGGATAGGAAAAGGTTTAAACGAAAAACGGCTAACTATTATCTTGTTGCAGGAGTGCTTTATAGAAGAACTTTCCTATCGCCATTAGCACGGTGTGTTTCGGAGGAGGAGATTCCAGCGGTCCTTCAGGAGGTCCATTCTGGAGAATGTGGAAGTCACTCTGGAGCCAGAACTTTGGAAAAAAGAATTCTAAGGCAAGGTTATTTTTGGCCTCAAATGAGGAAAGATGCGGAAAAATTTGCTAAGAAATGTGTAAAGTGCCAGAAGTTTGCTCCTCTCCAAAATCAGCCGGCTCAACAACTCAAGTCGATAGCAACTCCATGGCCGTTTGCAGTTTGGGGAATGGATTTGATTGGGCCTTTCCCTATGGCAAGTGGGCAACGTCGATATATTATAGTCATGATTGACTATTTCAGCAAATGGATAGAGGCAAAAGCATTGGCCAAAATTACCACTCAAGCCGTGAAAAATTTTATTTGGGGAGAGATAGTATGTCGACACGGAATTCCAATGGCAATCATCACGGATAATGGTCCTCAGTTCAACAATTCAATTCTTATTAATTTCTGTAAGCAAATTGGCGTTGAGCTACGTTTCGCTTCCGTACATCATCCAAGAAGCAATGGGCAGGTAGAGGCCGCCAACAAACTCATCATAAACCTCTTGAAAAAGAAGGTAGAAATTGTCAGGGGCAACTGGGCAGAGCAACTACCTTCCGTCTTGTGGGCCTTGAGGACAACTCCAAGTTCTGCTACTAGAGAAACTCCATTCAAATTATCACACGGTTCCAAAGCCCTTATCCCGGTGGAATTTGAAGTAAAAAGTCCAAGAGTGTTATTGGCGCAACAGAGTCAAATTGACTGGATGGAAGGAAATGATGAGGAGTTAAAATGCAGCCTTAATTTAATTGAGGAGTTGAGAGATACGACAATCATCAGGCAAGAAGAGGTGAAGAGAAGAATGACGAGGCTATTCAACAAAAATGTAAGAACCAAAGAATTCGTTGTTGGGGATCTAGTCCTGAAAAAAATAGATTCAGCAGCAAGAGCTGGTTCAGTTGGAAAGCTTAACCCAAATTGGGCGGGGCCATTTGTGGTGAAGAGCGTGCTTAAAAATGGCGCTTCCATCTCCAAACTTATGAAGGGAAAGAATTGTCTCATTCATTGAGCGGAGATGATCTCAAACTCTTCTTTTCTTAAATGTTCGTATCCAATTCACTCATTCTTTTTCTCACTCTTTCCTCTCAAATGTCATGCAGGTATTATCAAAGCATTCGCAATATGAGTGATGGGTGACAAGTTTTAAGAGTGTTATTTTTTGAAAAGCCAAAAACCTGTCAAGTGAGACATCGACGGATCCTACTATCTTCCCCCTCGACTTGTTAGCTCGACGTGTAATCCTGCCGGGACCACAGATGTCGGGGAGATTTCGAATCTGTGTAGCAGTAGCTCGCCAAGCTTGAGCGGTGGAAGTTTAGGATACCGAGTCCTTGCTGACATCTGGCACACCTCAGCATTTCAAAGGGGTCTAGGTGGCTGGCCCAGCTCTGTCATGCATTAAGAAGGACATTGTTACGATCTTAATGATCTTTCAGGGAAAGCAATGTCGGTATAGCCTCCGCGGCATGACCACACCTGCCCTACCGATCATTTTGGTTCGCAACTCTCGAATACTCGTTGAAGCGTGGTTAGGTAAGGGCCGGTCAGAAACATCCATGACCGTCGCCTGAACCTTAGATTGGCATGTTTGCAGTAAACTCGGTAATCCTTTTTTTTAAAAGAGAGGCAATGTCGGTATAGCCTCCGCGGCATGACCACACCATCCTTTTGGATCATTCTTTGAGATCCCATTTTCATATCTTCTTACTTCAAAAAGAAAATCTTATTCATCCCTTTGTACTGGGATCGGGCGGTCAGCAATTTGTGAGACCGCATGTTTTTCTTTCCAACTTTCTCCAAAGAGTGATTTGAGTCATTTACGATCGCCGGACACAACTTTTTCAGGATAATTGAGGTCGCTATTCAGAAAGCTCTTATGCCGACTTGACAGAGCTCGACCCGGTCTCAGTAAGATCGAGATTCTGGTATTCCCCGTTATTCGAAGTTACATGGAATAATCATGATGCTGCCTCCCATCAAGTGAGTTGGGTTTTTTCTTCAAAAGGGCGGTCTGAATATAATGTGATCGCTAAACTGGAGATTCATGAAGAGTCATTGTTTTTCTTTTCAAGTAATAGTTTTGGTTATCAAAGGGGTCGTCAGACGGATTTCCAGTCATTTGGGCGCCGAACACCCAAAAGTTTAATGAGTTCAAATCATCTTCAAATTGTAGTTTCCTTATGTGGCGATTTGTATAATGTGAGACCGCATGACTATTGCAAATAAGTTGGTTATTTTCTGATCACAGTTAAGTTGCTGAATGTCTTTCAATGATCTGATTATCTCGAGATCGCAGAGTGATTTTGTTTATACAAAGTATCTTTCCTTCAGGGTCTTTTTGTTTTTTCCAAGAGATCGCCACCTGAAATCCATTAATGGTGATATAAAATTGTAGCAAGCCTAAGACATTGAGATCGAATGCCGAGTTTAAACTCAGAAGAACAAATATATGCATCAAAAACAAACTCATCCACAGACAACATAACAAAATCTAATTTTTATATATATTCTGAATTTTCAATTACAACGAGACCGCTCGGTCTCCGAAAGGGAAAAAGGGAAGTTCGTACAATTCACTCTCTCTTTGATCTCTTAGAAGACCGCTCGCTTGAAGAGGAAGAATCAGTTTCTGTGGAAGATTCTTCTAAGCTGTTCCCTGGAAATCTAGATCCAGAGCTTGAGCTCGAACTGGAATCTAGACCCAGGGTATAGCGGCTTCCGCTTTCTTCGTCTTCGATCACAACATCTTCGTCTTGACCAGCGGTCTCATCAGCAACATCCGCGGTCTCTTCAGCAGTTGCAGATTGCTCTTCAATCCTCTGTGCCGCATCAGGGAAGAGATCGGCAAACGTAACATCCTTATATTCTTCGGTGAATCCACCTCGGCCTCGAACCTCGTTCAGCACCTGGTCGGCGGTCTCTTTAATATGATGCATCATAGCCCTCTGAAAAGCTGGATTTTCAGGGTCATAAGCTGCTTTTTCAGATTGCTACAAAAAAGAGATATATGTTAGACCGCGCGATCATAGGTAACGCGTTCGTAGGATATAAGTAAAAATTCTCACTTTTCTTTCTTCTTGCAAGGCAGTTATTTCATCCAGAGCGCTGCGAAGAGACCGCCCCATATGGTGATTTAAGATTGTACTTCTAGCGGTCACTTGGGCACAGAGGTCGGGGAGCGCATCGGTCTCTATATTCAGTATTTCATTCGTATTCTTTCTCCCATACAGAGCCGAAGTGACCGCATATGCGTGACGGGTCACCTTTCCGCTCCACAGGGGCAGATCAGTGGACACCTTCACAGACTTTCCTTTGGCCGCCCATTTGAGGAGGGGTTTTCCTTTGATATCCTTCATTCTTCTTTTGAAACCGATCAAAGGGAAATCTCGCTCGACGGTCTCAGAGGTAGTGCCGAACACGTCGGCCTCACGCTTCAGCCTCCTCTCCCTCTGAGTGAGAACTTCTGCTGCTGGGGAGATGGGATCTTGAGTAGGGACCGCGAAAGTCGCTAAAAGTAAAAAAAAAGTTAGAAAAAACATTCAAGACGTAAAAGGAAATTGTTTGAGATCCCAAGAGAAATATTTTACTTTCAGCCGGGCCGATCTCGGCGATCTCGGGCAATATCGCTAGGTAGTGAACAAGATCGATCCTCTTGCCCGCCAAGAAAGCCAAAATTTTCAGCTCCTCTTCTGAGACCGCTTTTATCTTCTTAAAAATGCTGTCATGCCGCGGAGAGGGCAAGCTTCTGAGACCGCCAAGGTCACCTTCGAAAATAAGAAATCTCTCTATCCAGAAAGAGATTTTATTGGAAAGATTCAAGATCTTGATCCCTTCAGCTGAAAAGTACATCAGCCCTTTAAACTCCTCTTTCTTCTTGCCTTCCTTTAGAACTTTTGCAGTAAAGGTTGCGCGGAACAGGTTCATCGTAAATGTCATCTTTTCCGATCTCAAATAATTAATGAAGACATTAATCAGACCGATCGAGTTTGGAGGCAACTGAGCGAGCACAAAGCCATAATATTCCAAGATCTCTAGCCATTCCCAAGGGAGGGGAATTCTCAACCCTTGGTCGAAGTGATCGACAGGGATGACAAACTTTCTCTCCTCCCCGAAGTTCAGCCTTTCATGATCAGCTGGCGGTCTTACAACTATTTGTGTCTAAATCATGTGCTTCTTAATGAAATCAATATACTCGTCCTTTGATAAGTGGCTTTTCTTGTGATCGACGTTCAGGAAAATGTTAGCAGAAGAGGCACGAGCGGACACCATTGTTAGCGATCGCCGAGATCGGTGCTTAGAGCGCATTCAAGAAAGCGTAAAACAAGGGTCATGAAGATAGCTATTTATAGAAGACGAAGGGTCATTTCGTAATCATTACATCTTGAAGACCGCCCAGCCAAAACATGTTCAGACCGCTCGACCTATGCAAAGTTATATGAAAGCATACTATGGTTGGCGATCTCAATCAATAAAAACACAGCAGCAATACAAGCAACCCAGGCATAAAGAGATCAAAACTTAACAAATCAAGACCGCACAAAACATTAAAATTAAAACAGCCACAAATATATGAAAAAATAACAGTAAAATTTTACAAAACATATTGTCTAAATCCAGAGACCGCTCGGTCTCAAGTTAAATGTTCATCTCCTAGGATGCCTGTTTCTCCCTACATGAGCTGCAACATCTTGCATGTCGTTCACTGCGGCCATAACCGACACCAGGCTGTGATTAGCCAGCATTGCAGACCGGTGGATTTTCGACATTTCCTTGTCCACCTGCTCCATGGGGATCAGTACAATTTCAGGTTGCGGTCTCTCCGCTGGATGATCGCTGGAGGTACGCGATCGCATCAGCATCTTTCCGTGACCGCTCCTCAGCCTCTCATTCTCCGCAGATAGCGCCGTAGCCTTCCCCCTATAGTATTCAGCCTCTTTTTCAGCCTTCTTAAGAGCTCGCGCGATCTCGGCAACCCTCAGATCGCATTCTTCACGAATCCTCTTCTCATTGGAACGCAATCTTTCTTCAAGATCACGGATCTGATCGTTCTGAGTCCGCTCCCTCATCAGCATAGAACGAACATCCTCAAACATGGGGTTAAGGATGTTGGTTAGCTGAGGGGAGATCTCGATGTGCTGAGGAAGTTCTCCCTCCTCGATCTCAGCATTTTTGTTATCTGCGGTCATAGGAGATGGGTTATTTCAATCATAAGCATATGATCAGATAAGGTTTTTAAATAAACAGAAAGAGTACTTGGAAAGAAGTCGAGACCGCAGTCACGTAAAGCTCTTCCGATATCTTTAGTGACCGCGGGATCTGCGGTCAGAGAAAGACGATCTGATCCCCTTAAGCGCTCCAGATCCATTCTTTCCAAACCTATTTTCTGCGTTTTTTCTCCCTCTTTTCTTCTCCTTTTTAATTCTTCGTTACTTAAGAGGATATCGTCGGTCTCAATAAAAACGATCTCGTGTTTTCTTTCAGGAGAAGCAAAACGAACTGTAGGTAATGGAAGGAACTCAGCTGACTGAAGAATCATTTTATTCTTACCAGCTCGCGAAATCGACACCGCCGCCGCACGATCTGCTGCAGCCTTGTTCGAACGATCTCCCTGAAGAGAATCATCAAGGAGACCGCTAGAAAGTGCAGCTTTCTCCTTAGCGATCTGCAACTTCTCCGCGATCTCCTCACCGTTTCTGTCCAAAGTCTGCAAGACCTCAACCTTTTTCCTCTCTTCAGCGATCAGAGCCGCTCTCTCCTCAGCAACTCTGACCGCCTCTTTCTTCTTCTCTTCCTCGACGGCCTTAGCCGCCTCTCTCCTCTTCTCCTCTTCCTCTTTTTCCTTTTTCTCTTTCTTCTCCTGGTCTTTCTTCTTCTCCTCGTCCTCCCTCTTTTTCTTCTCTTTCTTCTCCCTCTTTTCTTTCTTATCTTTTTCTTCTTTCTCCTTTTCTTTCTCCTCTTTTTCCCTCTGTTCCTCTACCTCTTTTTCTTTCCTCCTCTTCACCATCTCTTCCATTTCCATCTTTTTCCTTTCTTCCTCCTTTACCTTGATCGCTGCGTCGGCGATCTCCTTCTCCTTGTCCGCGATCTCCTCATCAACGGCGACATTTCTGAGAGCTGAAGCCTCTAAGGGATCCAACACCTGCAATGATGAAAAAGATGAATTATTAGAAGAAACCTCATCAAGGTAGGCGATTAATCCAGAATCATCCTCTCTTGGTAAGGTTGAGACCGCGGGAAGGAAGGGGAGATCGCCCCTAGCACTCACCTTCTAAAACTCAGCGGAGTCTTCCAGGTCAATGGATTCAGATAATCTGGTCGCCTCCATGGCGGTCACATCTTTTCCTTCCTCATTTCTTCTACTCCTCTTATAAGTCAAACTAGATGGACTTGTATTTTTTCCCTTCTTGCCCTTTGCAGCGATCTCCTGGTCAGCGATCTTCTGCCTCAAGGATTCGGCCTCAGCTCCCTTCTGACGCAGCCCAGCCAGAATGACCTCGGTGGAGACGGTCTCAGGAAGCTTGGAAGATGTTTGACCCAGTGCCTCCAGGGATTTCTGACAATTAAAAGAAATGAAAAAGTAAGGCAATTTCCATACAGGATCTGAAGAAGTATTAGACGGATCAGAAGCAACAGAGACCGACACAATCGAGCCCTCAGGAAGCTCAGTTTTCTTTAACGGAGATCGGGCGGTCTCCTTTGAAGTGCTCACTTTTGTTAAGATCTTCGGTGCCTTCTTTCCTTTCTTTGAGCTGACACTTTCCTTTTTTCCAGGAGAGTTCGCTTTCGATGGGAAAGCTTTTAAGAGATCGAGCATAGTCATCTTTGCAAGGTCGCACCTGCCCAATTATCAAAGACCGCTCAAATAGTGGAGTTCCTCAATATCTTGCAAAATGAAGTTTTCAGCCGGTATTTATAGACCAAGCCGCATTAATGATGGTCGCGGTCTCAGCGGTCAAAGCTTACATTTTCGAAGTTCCAGGTGCAACTTAAAAATGTGCGGGGATTATGTTTGCCCAAAAAGCCCGCGACCTCCTCTCATTGTTCATTTTTCCCGGTCTCAGCGGTCTCAAATTAGGTGATCGCCCAGATCGTCAGATGCCTCCTCAACCGAGATTTTCTAAGTACCCAGCGGTCAAGATAGTGCGAGATCGCCGGCTCAAGCGGTCTGGTCGTTTTTCTTATTTTTGTTATTTGTACCCCATTTCCCTGCCCCGGCTCTCCTGTACCCCGGGCAGCCCGTAGTCTTTCAGTTCTGCCCGTTTGGGCAGCCCCCTCGTCTATAAATAGAGGGGTAGGGGTACCAGAAAAGCACTTTTGGCTCCGAGGCTCCAGCTTACAACCTGTGTAAGCGGTCTCATTTCTTCGTGATCGCCATTTCGTGATCGTTTTCGCTTTGTTCCAGCATCTTCTGTCTTAGTAACCTGCACTTCGCAGTTTTCTCCCATCCCCTTTAGTGTGAATTTTGGAGGTACCATTTTTGGCACCAACATGCGCAACAACTGCTTGCAAAAATATATTCTGATTCGGCTGTTGAAATTGCAACACAATTTTGCTTCTTGCTGCTTCAGGAGATAAGCCTTCTTCCGAGAAATTGGCATGTTCCGGAAGTGCTTTTCCTGTCATCTCTACTACCTGCAAAATCTGCATCTGAATAACCAATTAGATCGCTATCATTACTTCTTGGGTACCATAAGCCAAGATTTGGTGTACCTTTAAGATATCTCAAAATTCGCTTTGCAGCAGTATAGTGAGATTCCTTAGAGTTCACTTGAAATCTGGCACATACACATGTAGAAAACATTATATCAGGCCTACTAGCAGTAGGGTAGAGCAGAGAACCAATTATGCTTCTGTACTTGGTTTCATCAAAAGGTTTCCCTTTCTCATCCTTGTCCAGAGACATAGCTGGGCTCATTGGAGTCCTCATAGAGGTTGCACTCTCCAATCCAAATTTCTTAATCAGCTCCTAGGTGAATTTCGTCTGTGAGATGAAAATTCCATCTTCAGATTGTTTCACTTGAAGTCCTAAGAAATATTTTAGCTCTCCCATACTACTCATTTCAAACTTTCCTTGCATAAGTTTTGAAAACTTTTTGCAAAGATTGTCGTCTGTAGAGCCAAAAATAATGTCATCGACATAGATTTGCACTAGCAAAATCTTGCCTTTTACTTCCCTAAGAAATAATGTTTTATCTATCTTTCCTCTTGTGAACTTGTTCTCAAGAAGAAAATTAGACAATGTCTCATACCAAGCTCGAGGAGCTTGTTTTAACCCATACAAAGCTTTTTGTAGTAAGTAAACATAATTAGGATGTTCAGAATCTACAAAACCTGGAGGTTGTTCAACGTATACTTCTTCTTTTATGTTACCATTCAGAAAAGCTGACTTAACGTCCATTTGGTATACGGTGAAACCTTTGAATGCAGCATAGACTAAGAACATTCTGATCGCTTCAAGTCTTGCTACCAGAGCATAAGTTTGATAGAAGTCGATCCCTTCTTCCTGTCTGTAACCTTTTGCTACAAGTCTCGCTTTGTTCTTTATAATTGTTCCATCCTCATCCAACTTATTCCTGTAGACCCACTTTGTTCCAATAATATTTTTATCCTTGGGTTTTGGAACTAGTGTCCACACCTTGCAATGCTTGAATTGATTTAACTCTTCTTCCATTGCAACTATCCAGTGGGGGTCTTCATTTGCTTCTTGAAACTTCTTCGGTTCAACCTGTGAGAGAAAACTTAAATGCATATTTTCATTAGTAGTACCTCTTCTTGTTCTAATTCTGACTTGAGGATCTCCTATGATTTGATCAATAGGATGATCTCTCATGTGTCTGAACTCAAGGTTCCTTGCATTAGTTTGAACAATTAGAGCATCATATGTTACTTGAATGTCTCCTTCCACTTGCACTAGTTCTTCTTCAATCTGATCTCCTTCTTCATTTGTGATTGGGGAAGAGATCTTGACGAAGGTTTGAGCATCAACTTTGACTGGCTCATCCAAGCTTATATCTTGTAACTTTGAACCTGTAACTTCAATAGAAGCACTAGAAGAGCTGCTATGTAGCATGCTCGTTTCATCAAATACAACATTGATTGACTCTTCTACAACCAGGGTTTTCTTATTAAATATTCTATAAGCTCTACTATGGCTGCTATAGCCTACAAAAATACCTTCAAAACTCTTTTCGCTAAACTTGGTTTTGTAATGCTTTCCATTATTAAGTACAAAGCATTTGCAACCAAAGATTCTAAAATAAGAGATGGTTGGTCTCTTCCCTTTTAGTAGTTCATAAGGAGTCTTTTCATGGTTTTTGTTTATGAGTGCTCTGTTTTGCACATGGCATGCAGTGTTGACTGCTTCAGCCCAAAGATATTCGGGTAGAGAAGTGTCACTCAACATCGTTCTGCAAGCCTCAATGAGTGTTCTATTTCTTCTCTCAGCTACCCCATTTTGTTGTGGAGTTCGAGGAGAGGAAAACTCATGAAAGATACCTAGACTTTCACAAAAATCTGCCATGCCCCCAGATTCAAATTCTGTTCCATGGTCACTTCTGATTTTGACCACCGAACATTCAAATTCGTTCTGGATTTGCTTGACAAACTTGGTGAAAATGTCAAATGTATCTAACTTGTGTTTTAGAAAGAATACCCATGCAAAACGTGAGTAATCATCTACAATAACTAATGTGTAAGACTTACCTCCTAAACTTCTAATTTGCAAAGGACCAAACAAGTCCATATGAAGTAGGTATAAACACCTAGTTGAATCTTTGCCTATAATGCTCTTAAAGGTAGCTCTTGTTTGCTTGCCTTTTACCGAAGAAGTCACCAACCTCAAAGGGCTAAAGACGCGTCTTGAAGAAGCTGGGGGGAAATGGGTGGACGCACTCCCAAATGTATTATGGGCATACCGCACAACGGAGAGGACCCCAACAGGAGAGACACCATACAATCTCTGCTACGGGACCCAAGCCGTCATCTCCGTCGACATCGGAGTGCCAAGCATCCGGGTGCTGACTTTCGATCCCAGCAAAAATGACGAACTGCTCCGCCAAAATCTCGATTTAATCTCCGAAACTCGAGACCACGCCGCCCAGCGCATTGCTACCTACGAAAGGCGTGTGGCCCGACTCTACGACAGAAGGGTGAAGCCCAGACCAATCAACGTCATAGATCTCATCTTGCGCAGCATTGAAGCAGCCGGGAAAGGCCCGCAGAAAGACAAACTCTCACCAGCATGGGAGGGACCTTATGTGGCACCGCAACAGTAAAACCTGGAACCTTCAAGCTCAGAACGGCGGAAGGAAAGACCCTCCCACGCACCTAGAACGCGCAGAATCTGCGCCGCTTTTATCAGTGATTTTATTTCATCTTGTCATGTAAAAGTCGCGAGCCTTGACCCGAGCAAACTATCCTACTACCATCTTATGTACAAGACTGGCACAAACTATCTGACTACAATTCTATGTGCAAGCAGCGAACCTCGATTCATGCAAACCACTTCTCAGCAATCATTACAACTCTAAAGGCCACGAGCCAGACTCGTGCAAAGAGCCGCGAGCCAGACTCATGCACAAAGCCGCGAGCCAGACTCGTGCACAAAGCCGCGAGCCAGACTCGTGCACAAAGCCGCGAGCCAGACTCGTGCACAAAGCCGCGAGCCAGACTCGTGCACAAAGCCGCGAGCCAGACTCGTGCAAAAAGCCGTGAGTCAGACTTGTGCATCGTAGGGGCCTGCCCCCTTACGTTTACCCTCGGTTTGAATACAAATGCTATTCACCGGCCAAGCCGCGAGCCAGACTCGTGCAAAAAACCGTGAGCCAGACTCGTGCAAAAAGCCGCGAGCAAGACTCGTGCAAAAAAGCCGCGGGCCAGACCCGTGCACCTATTTTATATAAAAGCCGCGAGCCAAACTCGTGCACCTATTTTACAAAAGCCGCGAGCCAGACTCGTGCATTTATTTTACAAAAGCCGCGAGCCAGACTCATGCACCTATTTTATAAAAGCCGCGAGCCAGACTCGTGCACCTATTTTATAAAAGCCGCGAGTCAGACTCGTGCACCTATTTTATAAAAGCCGCGAGCCAGACTCGTGCACCTATTTTATAAAAGCCACGAGCCAGACTCGTGCACCTATTTTATAAAAGCCGCGGGGCAGACTCATGCACCTATTTTATTATCTAAAAGCCGCGAGCCAGACTTGTGCAAACTAATTTTTTGACTAACATAAATGCCGCGAGATCAAGTCTGCGCAAACTCATCTGTAACTTTGAAAATAATCAAACTACGCAGGTGCTAACAACCAGACTAACAAGATCGTGCAGATGAACAAGTACGATGAATACAATAAAAGAGATACAGCCATATCCGGCAAACACGGCTACAAGCAGCTAAAGAAATCACTCTTCATCAGGACTATGACCCTCCTCCTCCGACAGGTCATCAAATCCGAGGCCACTAACATCATAGTCCCGTTTCCGGGATACCATCCGAAGAGCCTTCGACACTCCCTGTCGAAGGGCAAGCTCTCGCGAGTCCTCCAGATGAGGCTCCACCTCCTGAGTCCATATCATGTCTCGGACCTCCTCAGAAATCAAGCAGCGGCCCCGCAGGTAATCAACCGACTCTAGGTACTCAGCCAAGCCAGCCGCCTTCAGCTCGGTCTCCCGCTCCACGGAAGAAAGACGCGCTATCTCAGCTCGGCACTGCTCCAGCTCTGCATCCCGACGCACCAAGTCACCACGAACTACCTCCAAGGAACGTAAGGGCTCCTCCGACGCCGCCTTCTCCGCGCTAAGCCCGACCCTGGTCCTCCCCAGCTCATCCTGCATCTCGGAGCCAACCCGTCTGAAGTGCGAGACGTCGCGATCCCGCCATCTCTCCGACTCTGCAAGGGCGCTCCTCGCCTCCCGGAGCTCACCCTGGATAGCCATAAACCCGTCCTTCAAGCTCACGTAATGATCGTTCCACGTGAGCACAATCGACGCCTGAGTCTCCATCTACAAAAGAAAGTAGATAGGCAGAGCCGCAACCTCAGAATGACGCCGTGCAAAAGGAAGAAGAAATCCTGCTTACCGCCTGGTTCATGGCCTCCAGAGAGGAAGAGACCCTCTTCCCTTACGACACCTTTCGAGTTGTGCCCCGCTCCGGGGAAGCCTGGGGGGCAGAAGATCCCATGACCTCGAGCTCCTCATCAGCCGGCTCGCCATCAGCTCCAGATGCACACGGAGCCGCCTCCTCCTGAGGAGTATCCTGTACCAGTGGAGGAGCAGGACTTGGCTCCTCAAGACCTCTGAACACCAACTTCCTCTTCCTGTCTCGAACAAGAGGAATGGCAGCAGCACGACCAGCATCAACGGACAACCCACATAGAAGCAGGCGCTTCTCGTCCACAAACAGGGAAATACTATGGAGAATGTTCCACAACTCTCGAGCATCTGAAAATCTAAGAACGAGAGAAAACTCCCGCTCACGTCCTCTAAGGCGCCGGCAGCGATCTGGTAAAGAGTTCCACACCTCTGGTAGTCCCTCCGGGTTCCTGACATAGCCAAATAAAGTATTCCCGTGGCGGCGGTCCACCCGGGTCTCGAACTCCAGCCATCTTTTGTTGCTGAAGACTTCAATACGACCTTCGACATCAACCCGTACTTCACACCATTCCTTGAAAAGGCCCAAGGAGAACTTCGCACCGTGCTCTCGGAAGAAGACAATCAGCCCCATGATCCGCACCATCCCCTGAGGCGTAAACTGTGACACTGGGACGCCGCAAAATTTCAGGATCTCGATCACCTCCTCGAAGGCCGGGAGGCGAAAGCCGCTCCGAAGCGATGACTCGCAAACGGTCATCCAACCCCGAGGCGGATTCTGTACTCGCTCCTCAGGATCCGGGATCCGAACCTCTAATCCGGGGGGCAGGTTGAAGCGCCTCTTCCATATGGCAACATGATCAAGAGTAAGACTCGAGGCCAGTCGCATTGGGCGACTTTGCCCGCCACGCCGAGAAGCCTGAAAGACAAAGAGAAAAGCGTCAGCACGAACCTCAGATAAGGATAAGGGGAGTCCATCCGCGAGGCTAACCACCACGCAAACTTCGCATGTAAGCCCCGAGAACACGCGCGCCTGCACGCGGCAGACCCCGCGGGAGCAGCTCGCGCGACTACCCGCGCGGTAGCCTACGCGAGCGCACGCGCTACCGCCGCGCGGTAGCCCGCGCGGTAGTCCGCGCGGCAGCCAACACGCGCGCGCTACCGCCGCGCGGTAGTCCGAGCGGCAGCCAGCGCGCGCGCTACCACCGCGCGGTAGTCTGCGCGGTAGCCAGCGCGCGCGCGCGCTATCACCGTGCGCTAGCCCGCGCGGTAGTCCGCGCGGCAATTCGCGTGCGCGCGCCCTGCCGCGCGAGCCCGCGCTTCCCACCGCGCGAGCGTGCTCGGGCGCGGCCCCCGCGCGCGCCCAGCTGCGCAAGCAAGCGCGGGTGCAGCCCGCGCGCGCGCGCCCCGCTGCGCAAGCAAGCGCGGGTGCGGCCCACGCGCGCGCGCCTCCGCGCGAGCACGCGGCCGCCCGTTCCCTCCACGCGACTCCCCGCGCCTCTTGTGTGCCCGTTCGCCCGCCTCTATGGAAGTTGGACCTTTCACCCTCACGCTCACCTTGGCACCGCCATTGTCGCCGCCAACCTCCGCACCTGAATTCTCTCCGGCCATCGCTCACGAATGCAAGTCGTAAAGGTAAAATCCTATCGCTCTCCGTGTGCTCCAAACGTAGGATTTAGTGGGCAAATGATGGGTTCCCCCTCTATTTATGGGAAAAACCATAACTCCCGCGCGCCGGATCCCATTACCGCACGCCGGATCCTGTAACCACCGCACATTGAATCCCACTCTCCCGCACCGGATCCCACTACCACGCGGCAGATCCAAACCACCACGCGGCGGATCCAAACCACCACGCGGCGGATCTAAACCACCTCGCGGCGGATCCAAACCACCTCGCGCGGGATCCCAACCGCCGCCAACCACCGCCGACGCCGGCCACTGGCCGGCCGGCCGCCGCCACCGGCCGCCGCCGCCGCCGGCCTCCGCCGGCCACCGCCGCCGGCCGCCCCCTTTGTGGCCGACGGCCATGGCCGGCCCCCTTTGGCCTGTCCCCCTCTTGGCCGGCCACCCCCATGGTCGGCCACCCCTTGGCGGCTGGCCACCCATGGCCGGCCACCGCCGTCGCCGCCCTTTGCTCTCCACCGTCCGATCTCTCCAGGCCTCCGCGGCCTTCCGATCGTCTCACGCAATCACGACCCTCCAATCGTCACAAACGATCTCGGCCCTCCGTTCGGTGGTTATCCACAATAACCACGGTAACCACCGTAACTTCCACTCCAAAGCCCTATAAATACCCCCCTATGCCTCCTTTCAAAGGGATCTCTCTCATTTTCCCTCCTAGACTCTCTCTCTCTCTCTTCATTTCCTCCTTTCCTCAGAGCTTCTCTCTCTACATTCCACCACTTCTCTCGCTACTACTTGACAGGTTCCTCCTGCGAGCGCCTCTCACCAGGGAAGAAGTGCAGCACCGTTCAAGGAGAGCGCCCCGAACCCAAGCAGCAAAGTCAAGGCGCTCAGCGAGGTGCTCACCCAGGAAGCGCGCAACCACACCAGACGCGCAGCAAGGCGCTCAACTCCTAAGCGGTGGCCTGTCACCCACGGAGTCTTCTCTCTCTCTCTCTCCCACAATTGTAACGAGGCGCGGCCTGTCGCCCTCGCATTCTCCAAGAAAGCACTGTAACATCCCAATATAGTGGATTTCGGCCAGCACCGCCCTGGCCACGTGGTTTTTCACCCTTTGGAGGTTTTTCCACGCTAAAGATCTGTTTGTACGATTCTCAGCATTTACTCTCTGCAATATTCTGACTGTGTGCGCACTCGACCGCCCGGGCTAAGACGGACCGAATCTAAACCGGTCTACCGAGGGCATTGAGAAGCCGCAACATATATATATGTATATATGTATATATATATGTATATATATATTAAGTATATATATACATATATATATACATATATATATATGTATATATGTATATATATATGTATATATATATATGTATATATATACATATATATATATATACATATATACATATATATACTTATATATATATATATATTTATATGTATATATATATAATTAATATATATATATATACATATATATACGTATATATATAAATATATATATATATGTATATATATATGTATATATATATATGTATATATATGTATATATATATATGTATATATGTATATGTATATATGTATATATATATACGTATATATATATATTAAGTATATATATATGTATATATATGTATATATGTATATATATATATTAAGTATATATATACATATATATATACAAATATATATACTTATATATATATACTTATACTATATATATATATAAGTATATAGGTATATATACATATATATGTATATATATGTATAAATATATATATATATATATATAAATATATATATAAGTATATATATATATATATGTATATATATATTTATATATATATATTAAATATATATATATATACATATATATATACTTATATATATACTTATACTCTCTATATAAGTATATAGGTATATATGTACATATATATATGTATAAATATATATATATATATATGTATATATATATAAATATATATATATTTCTATATTATATATAGGAATACATTTGGTACCATCTTGAGTCAAAATTATGTCCAAAAATTCAATTACAGCCCTCCGTTCAACGAGATCACACAACAACCGTGCAATCGAAATAACCCTAACACGGATTTCTTAAAAACCCCGCAACCCAGCCGCTCGCTCCTGCCGCTCATTACTCGCCCGCAACCCAGACGTGCCTCTGTAGGGGAGAAGCACGCCGATGTCCACTTCCTCACTCCGGTCCACCGTCGACGCTCAACCCCGGCGGCTGCGAGAACCTCTACTCACTCCGGTCCACCGACGACGCTTCCTCACCGGTGCGCCGCTCTCTCCCACCGTCGGCAAAAAATTCGTAGACGACGACCTCCCCAACTTCACCTCAGTCCCGACGGCGTAGCCCTACCCAAACTCTCTTCAGTTCCGACGGCGCATCCCTACCCCCACCCTCTTCTCCGGCGCCTTCTCAGTTTAGGATTTCGCTAATCTCCATTGCAGCATCTAATGTTACTGATTTCACAGTTTAGGATATATCATTACAGAGAAGACACATGGATATAGATCCATTTTTATTATTTGATTTCATTAACTGACGAGCTTCTCCATTTCCAACTAATTTCGCAACTAATTTGTTCTTTCGTTCAACAAAAGACGTTCTTCATAGATAACACCTTCTTACGCAACTACAAACATATTGGTGATGCCGACAAACGCACAACGTCAAGCACAAAATGCAAGAAGACATTTATGTACTCTAGGTGTGTTATGAGGTATTACTCCAGAATTCTTACAGACGGTCTTTATGTCGTAGATCACCGCCGACGAGTTCTGTGTTGCAAGCGTCGGGTCCTATGTTGAGCAGTTAGGGCATCGATCGATTTTCTCTCTTATTTTCCATTACAAGTTTGATCTCAACCCACTCATTTGCGTTTCTTCCTGCCAGCAAAAGAAGTCGGAATGGGGGTAGTGTCAGGTCGGGCTTAAAGAATCAATAAGTTGTTATTTGGAAATAAGTGCATAGAAGGAATTAATTCTTCCCTTCTATCATCATTTTTCTGCAGATATTGATAGTGCATGTATAACAATTTTCATTTATATAGTTTGACATTATTTTTAGTTGTATGTTTATGTCTTGCATGTCATTCCGGATATTGATATTGATTATTAATTTGTGTATCATGATCATCAAAAATAACATTGGTGAGCAGGCATAGGGCATGGGAGAGAGTAGCATGGGAGCAGGCATAGAGCATGGTGAGCTGCAGCTGCCATGCTCAAACTTCACCCTGCTCCTAATTCTTCTTCTCTACGGATGAATAGGTCATCAATGTAGTGTTTTCATCGATTCCGCCTCCTTCGCAGCCCGCCAACGCCTTCTAGCTGAAGTTAAGTTAGCTCCAGATTACAGTTAAGTCTCTATTTCTTTAAAGTTAGGCAAAACTATTAAATTAGTCCCTCAAGTCTTGCTACTTTATGAAATCAGTTCCTCAACTTATATTTGCATGAAGTCAGTCCCCAACTTTAAAGAAATTCTGAAATCGGTCCTAGTTAACGGAATGGACTAACGGAAAGCAATTTATTTCATGATCTATAGACTTAAAAATTAACAAAATAGCGTCATGTGATGATCAATTTTATAAATAGCGTCATATTATGAGAAAATTGTTAACCTTGTAGGATAAAATTTTTTGTTGGGATGGAGCTGCACTGAATGTATATGTTTAACGGAAAGCAATTTATTTTAATGAAGTTTAAGAATTTGCTGCTCTTATGGTTAACACATTCATAAATGTTACATATTCAGTTTAAGATAAATGATTGTGCCAAATTTCTAGCTCTTTCAATTATCATTTTGTTATTATATTAAATGAATAATTAGTCAAATTAGAAAGCTTTTTTTATAAAACAAATTAGTCGAATTAGAAAGCTTTTTTTATAAAACAGTTTAGTGAGTTAAATCAACTTTTTGGTTTGGTGTAGTTAGACCGGTCACTAATGTTCCAAATGCATGTCCATATTCCATATTGGCACTTCCAAATTACATATTTTTTGTAAAATTAACATTTCATTCCGCCGCAAAGAACGATGCTACTTGGATCGTTAATTAAAAATGCTCTTCCGGTCAATTCCGAAAGCAATTTTTTATTATCTAAACAAATATACGAGATCGTATATACTAAAAAGGTTAAGATCGAACATAATTCTGAAGTTAAACATATACATTCGGTGCATCTCCATCCCAACAATAAATTTTATCCTACAAGGTTAACAATTTTCTCATAATATGACGCTATTTATAAAATTCATCATCACATGACGCTATTTTGTTAACTTTTTAGGTCTATATATCATTAAATAAATTGCTTTCCGTTAGTCCATTCAGTTAACTAGGACTGATTTCTGTATTTCTTTAAAATTGGGGACTGATTTCAGTATTTCTTTAAAATTGGGGACTGATTTCATGCAAATATAAGTTGAGGGACTGATTTCATAAAGTAGCAAGACTTGAGGGACTAATTTAATAGTTATCCTCCTTCCATTGATTCCACATCTCTTCGTCCACTTTATCTCAATTTAAGGGGAACCTGAAGTCTAACTCTGCATTCTCTAGAACAGGGCGTAAGGAAATCTGAAATTTGGCAAACTCCTGAAGGTAAGCTACCTCCACACTATATCCTATCTATTTCACTCTCACAGACCGAAATTTGAGGTACAATTTTTACATCAGATTCTACATAGAAAATTATTTGAAGATTCGTGAGTATATTAAACTTGGGGACCATCTTCTACAGAAAAACATTGCTAGGTAATCTTCCTTTATCTTCGATTTACTGCATCCATCTTTAGTGTAATTTTCATAAATTTCTCTTTTTACCCAACTTTTCTGCTACTACACATAATTTATTTTCTTTCTTCTCAAGTTCAGGTGGTTCAATAAATTTGATTAAGCAAATAAAATTGGACATCACAAGATTATTCTATGACCGCATGATTCCCCATACATTCATTCTTCAACTACCCCAACCTATGTTCAATTTTTTATATTCATTCATATTTTTTTTCACAAGTTCCGGAAGTTATTCTATCATAATTTCAAAAAACTTGAAGTTTTGTATGGCTTTTACCTATGCTTCCAACTAATTTCTTTGTTTATTGGTTACGATTGTGACATATGGATGGTTTAGTTTACAGTCATATTTTCTTCAAGATTTCTTTGTTTGTTGGTTTCGAGCGCACCCAAGGCAATTCACGGATTAGATTTATATTGTCGCTCAGAGGCCGGCTACTGTCGCGCGGGGCACGGGGGGCCCCCCGTGCACTGTCACTCGTATAAATATATTACAATAAATATATACATATATATATACATATATATATAGATACATATATATATACAGATACATATATACATATATATACATATATACATATATACATATATACATATATATATTTATATATATATATATACATATCTATATATTATAAAGAAATACATTTGGTACCATGTGAGGCTGAATTAGGACCATCCCTTTATTATTAGCCCTTCATTTTATGAAATATCCCTGTAGCCGTCTGATCAATAAACCCTAACCAGCTCCTTCTTAAAACCCATCACCGCTCCTTCATCGCAAAAAAAAAACTTGACCCTACTTCATCGCAAAACCCGCAACTCTCCTTCTCCTCCGCAGCCGAAAAGCAGGATGACGACCATTGTCGCGCTCCTCCCGCTGCTCATCCCGCTGCACCTCCCTCTTAACATGACTCCTGTTGCAGCTCCCTCTCGCGCCCATCCGCTGCACCTCCCTCTTAAGCCTCTCGCGCCTCTTGCGCCTCTCGCGCCTCTCACGCTGCAGCTCCCTCTCGCGCCACTCCCGCTGCAACGCTCCTTCGCATCCTCTGATCCATCGACAAAGAAGGCTACAGCGCCACCAAGCTACTGCTACACTCAAAGGTCCTCAACCATCTTCCACATTCTTCACTTTTCTTCAGCCCTAGCCACTCTTTCTAATTTTATTCAGCCCTAATGGCAGGAATCGAAGCAAGCACTGGGATCATGCATCACTAAGCAGAGCAAATCAGGAACAGCTCTGTAAATCCATCATTCTACAGAAATGGGCTCATGCACCACTAAGCAGAACAAATTCATAATTTCTGAAAATCCATCATTCTATATGCTTCCTGAGCTTCTTCGCCAAATCAACGGTAATCCATATACTCAAAGATATTTATGAATTTTCTGTGTAGGATCTTCAACGCGTATTGATAAGACCGTCATTCGGCACCATAAATTTACTCAACGAGAGGTGTCCGGTCATCTACCCAGCCACATTACAATGATCAAGTTAGGGAATATTCTGTATAGGATCTTCATGAAAATTTGCATTCCCATAGATCAAGTTCAGCCATATTAGAATGATCAAGTTCAGCCATATTAGAATGATCAAGTTAGGAACTTTTATGTATAGGATCTTTATGAAAATTTGCATGTCCATAGATCAAGTTAGGGAGTATTGAATTTGGAAACTATTGTGGTAATTATTGGAAGTAAAATGAGAACCTCAAAAAAAACTATAAACCGACCCTAAAATCCAATAACGAAAAGCTTCAAATAACTGGTATGGAAATTTCAGCACAAATAATTTCAATGGAAGTTATAGACCATCCTGCACATTTATTTTATTACTGTCATTATTTTTTATTTTATTAAAGCTCCGGTTACTAATTTGCTTCTCTCATTGCACATCATCTCAGGTTTCTTTATTTTTCCTTACAACTACCTGCACATTTATGCGATTATTGTCATTATTATTTGTTTAATTTGAGCTCCCCTTAGTATTTGGTTCTATCATTGTACATAATTCCAGGTTTTTTTAATGTATATAGATATTTTTTTTCACAGAACTGCTGTGCCAAAGATGATATCAAACCCTACTAAACCTTATAGCTACCTGCACTTTCTTTGGTAAATAATTGATGAGATCAAACCTTATTATATTCCAAGATGTAGAAAAGCTTCAAATGCACCTTGCATAGAAGGAGAATAATAACATGGGTCTTTACATAAATCTATTTCGAAGAATGTCGCCGCCCGATCACTGTGCTAAGGTAAAACTACACCCATTTCTAGAGGTTCAAAATAACGCAGAGCAATGAACACAAAAGTAAATATGACTGGGTGCATGCGGGGGGGGGGAAGCCTGTCGGGGGGCGGGAGAAGCTTGTCGGGGGGCGGGCGAAGTCCACTGGGGGCGGGCGAAGCCCCCCGGGGAGGGCGAAGCCCGCCGAGGGCGGGCAAGGTACTGTCGCACGGGGCACGGGGGGGGCCCCCGTGCACTGTCACTCGTATATATATAAGTATATATATGTATATATGTATATGTATATATATATGTATATATGTATATATATATGTATGTATATATATATTAAGTATATATTTATATGTATATATATAAATATATGTATATATAAATATATATATGTATATACTTATATATATATGTATATATATATAAATATATATATATATATGTGTATATATATATACTTATATATATATGTATATATATAAGTATATATATGTATATATATATACTTATATATATATACTTAATATATATATATACATATATGAATATATATATATATTTGTATATATATATGTATATATGTATATATATATGTATATATATATGTATATATATATATGTATAAATATATATATATATACTTATATATATACTTATATATACATAATATATATATACTTATATATATACATATATATATACATATATACATATATATATACAGATATATATATACATATATACATATATATATACATATATATATATTTATATATATATATACATATATATATTGATATACGTATATATATGTATATATATTTGTATATATATATTAAGTATATATATATATATATATAAGTATATATATATATATGTAATATCTAGTTGCCAACCAAAATCACCTAGAGGGGGGTGAATAGGTGATAACTGCGTCTTTTGCGGAATTGAAAATCTTGAAAATAAAGAACGCACAGAATGCAAATCACAATCACAGACGACGCAAGAAATTTATAGTGGTTCCCCGTTCTTGGGTACTCCACTTGCCGGCCTCGCCAATCTAGCACCACAGCTAGACTTGACTACTTCACTAAAACTCGGATCAAGAACGATCCTACAATCCTCAGAGTCAAAACTCTTATAACTCGGAGATCAATCTCCTACAAACTCAGAGAGAACCCTCTCTTACAACTCGGAGAATACCTCTCCTACAAACTCGGAGAACAATCTCTCCTACAATCAAATGTAAATTTAGATTGAAACAATACTTAACGAATCACGATCAGATCTAAATAATTTGATGATGATCTTCTTCCTTCTTGAGAAGAAATGGCTTCGGCTTGATGTTGAAGAAGAAGAATCAAACGGCACAAATCAGATCTTCTAAGGTCTTGATCGATCCAATGAAAACATGACGAGTGAGGCTATGATCGATCGACCTTTTTCTTCCACTTGGAGACGAAATCAGATAACTCACGATCGAACTCCAACGATGGCGATGCACGGCACTTGACGACGATCTTGGATCAGATTAGGTTAAGAGAGAAAAGTATGAACTCTGATCTTCTAATTCAAATCATTAAATTTTTTTCTTCTTAAGGAGCAATCATTATATAAATGAAGACCTAACGATTAAACCTTAATGCGAGGAAAGACGTCACGTCAATTTAACGGAAAAGACTTGTCATCAAAATGGAAAAACAAAGTTTACGAGAAAAGATAGAACCAGACTTCTCGAGAGATCGAAGGCTTCTCGAGAGAAACCGACTAGTTCTCGAAAAATAGCTTTAGAAGAGAATATCAAAGAATTATGACAGGGCCTCTCGAGAGATACAAGACTTCTCGAGAGCATAAGAAACTTCTCGAAAGCAAAAGTACTTCTCGAGAGAGGAAGGACTTCTCGAAAGCTGAGCTGAGACAGACTTCTCGAAAACAAATGAAAAAGAAGTTTTCTCGAAAACTAAGAGCACTTTTCGAGATAACAATGATTTATCGAGAGATGAAAATAACTACTCAAAAAATTCAACTTTTTTGAGAAAGACCTCTGAGACAACCCTTCTCGAAAAATAACAAGGACTTCTCGAGAGTATAGAAGGACTTCTCGTAAAGTACCTTTACATCTCGAAAAATTTACTTAGGAAAATTTCTTCCTTTGTCTTTAGACCAATGCTGCACTCCAAGCTTTGAATCTTTAATGTCTTGATCATAAAGTGTATCCCAATTGAGAGATCACACATGAGTCAACCCCATACCCCACACAATGAAGAATTACATTGCATGAGACTGTGCTTATTGACCCATTGTGACCTGACATTGGTCTACACTTAGCAATGTGAACCTGCAAGAACAATACTAGAAAAATATATCAAATACACAAACAATTCAATCTTGGTTCAAAGTTGACTTTCTACAAATCAAGGTTATTGTGGATACAATACCCAACAATCTCCCCCTATTTGTAGAAGTCAGAACCCTACTTACCAAGATGAATTGTATCAAATATAAAATATATAAAAAAATACTAGAGAGAACATTAAAAACAATATCTAAATATAAGAACATGATTGTCACATCAAAACCAAAAACTATATTTAGATTTAAGATTGTCTAATGAATTAATGTTCACACAGGCATATAGAAATAAAGTTGTAAAGATCTTCAAAGACTTGGCTTCAGATATTTGCATTTCTCTTTCTCAACATTTCTTGCCTTTCAAAATAAACATATGGCTTTGGATGATACTTGGGAGGAGTTTCTGGAGCTGTTGGATTGTTGTACCCATAATTCTTGAAATGGATTCTTCTCTTGGTTTGGCTTGTCTCATACTTTTTCCATTCAGAAGTGATGTACAGATCAGAAGCTTTCACATTCCCTTCTTCTACAAGCTTGAGAGAGTCAAGAATGATAATCTTTGAAACTGGACTCCAAAGTTCTGGATAAACCTTTGTTTCATCTACCACTGCTTTGCCAGAACCTGCTGAGCTGGAGCCAGGAACAGATCTGCTTGCAGAAGGTCCATCACCATACTTCCTTTTCCTAGAATAATGCATGGAGGAGTGAGTCTCTACTGAAGGATTAGCATCAAACTGCCCTGTTGGCCTTGGATAGAAATGAGGAATTGAAGGAGCATCAGACTGAACTTGATCAAAACTTGGAGGAGGTTGAGCAGGGTCAATACCCAAATCAGGAAAGATTTCATGGTGGAGCTAAACAGCAGTATTAGAGGTGAAATCTTTTAACTCATTGACCTGCTTTTGGACACCTTGGGACAACTGCTCAAACCTATTAATCAAATGTCTATGAAAATCAAAAAGAGTTTGATCCAGTAACCAAGTCATCTTCTCAGTTATACTGTCCTCCCCCTTTCTGACTTCTACAGATAGGGTTTGGAGAATAGAATCCTTAAGCTGTCCAACCTCATCAATAACTTTGAAAGTATTTTCCTCAGCCTTTGAAGCCATGTTTTCTTGAGTTTTTCTCACTTGAATAACTTCTGCTAGAACTGTGGCTACACCCTCTATGGTGTGATCAATGGCCTTTCCTCCCTGAATAACAACCTCTTTCAGTTGATCTGACTAGTCTTGAATTCTTTCAACTTCTTAGCCATTTCCTTTTCAATATCAGATAGTCTTGCATGAACTTCTTTGAAGGAGTAATCTATTTTTGGCACTTTGTCTTTGAAGCATAAGTTCAACTTTACCAAGAATTGTACTTTCATCATAAAGAGATGGAGGAATAGGGGCTGGAAGAACTTCTTCTGGTATATCTTCAATAATAACTGAACTTTGGAGCTTCACAGGAGATATGTTGATTCTCTCAGTTTCTTCATCAACAGGCTTTTCCTGATCAACCTTGTTTGTTTCTAAGCAAGGCTCTTGCTCCCCCTCAATATGTACTGGGGGAGGAGATGAACCCTGCACTGAAGCATCATCTACTTCTAGATTAAAATCATAGTCAACACCTGACCCAGCCATGTGGTCACTAGTGCTGAGCACATCATCTGAACCTTTTAGAATTTCACTAACAACATTTTCTATTGTAGAATCAACTCTGTTTTTATCCATAACTGGAGGAGGTGAGAAGTGATCAACTTGTTCTTGAGAAAGAAAAATGTCTTCCATAGGAGTATCTGACAAAACTTGAGCATCTGGGATGGATGGATTTTTGGAAGGAACTTGATCTGAGAGAACTTGTTCTGATGGATCCTGAGCTGATGGAGGAAGAACTGTGTCTGTTGGAAGACTTGGCTCTGCTGAAGAAATGGTGTCTTGTGGAGCTGTAGATGAAGATGGATCTGGAACTGAACTGAGTTGCTGAGCTGGAGGTGGAGCTGGGATTATTGGTATTTCTGGAGGAGCAGGAGCTTCATACTCTGGTGCTGAGTGACTTGAGGAAATAGGCTCCCCCTGGGGACCTGCACCTGCAGCTGGCTTAGTAATTCTGATATCCCATCTCTATATTGTTGTTACATTTATCTTCTTCATATGGTGTATGATTGCACCTTTCGACATGTCAAAGACTTCATGATTAAGCTGATTTAGATATAAAGACAGAATTCTAGAAAAGTTTGGAGACAAAATACTGTCTTTAATCTTACTGAAGAGAAAGTTTGCCCAGTCTAACTTCTTTCCACAAATTACAGTTGTCATCAACCAGAACACATCTGTTGAGACATAGCCCAAACTTCCTGTATAACATAACAAAACTTTCCAAATAGTGTCCACTAAAAGTTTGCCTACATCATTCATCTGATGTCTTCTTACATTTTTAACTGTCTTGTCTAAGCCACAAAAGCTCAAGGCTCTATTCCAATCATCATCAGCTAATGTGTCCTCAGAAGATACCACTGGCAATCTTAGAAATTTAGATAGAGATTTAGGACTGACCTTGATCTTGAAATTTCCGATTTCAGTTTTCATCCTCTTCCTTTCCTTGTGAACTTTGATGTTCATAAAGAACTCTTCTACCTCTTTAAGCAGAACTCGACATGGATGTTCAAGAACAAATGACAACCCAGCGACGTCTAGAAGGTAGAATAGATTTTGAAATTCATCTGATAGAGAGATAAGACCTTCCCGCTCCAATTCACTACCAACTCCGATCTTAGGCTTCGATTGAGGAGCCATAGAGCAAGAGAGATTGAGAGATTGCGAGAGAGAAAGAGAGAGAATCGTAAACCTGAATAATCGGCTTCGCGAGAAAAGAAGACAAACGGTCGGCGTTTTTCGAAAGGGAAAAGAAATGACCTCGCGTGATCTTTAATTCATTTCGATAGTCTATTTATAGTTTGGTTCGATGTGACAATTAATTTGATTTTAATTAATATTAAGAAAATGAAATACGCGCGTACCTGGCTTTTCATATTCTCGTAAGTGGAAATTAGAGTTTTCGAAAAGTATAAGACATTTCTCGAGAGATAGTTAAAGTTCTCGAGAAGTCTCAGAACTTTGCCGATCTTCTTCCGAAAGAGCATTTCTCGAGGGATAACCCATTTCTCGAGAAGTGTGAATTTATTTTTCGAGAGATGATGTCAATTTTCCGAAAGCTTTTATCTTCATCCATATTCATAGAAGGCAAGTCATTTCTCGAGATATTAACTACATTTCTCGAGAAGTTTAATGATGACTTGGATTTTTCTTCTTTGCAAATGATAAACCTGTAATTTATTTTAGAACATAAAATAAGATAAAACTTTAAGAAAATTCACTTATCTTCTTCTCTTCTCCTTTGCTTGACCATTATTCCATGTTGAGCATTTCAAGTTCTGTCTTGAAGAAAGAGAACTTAGTCTCATCCAGAGGCTTCGTGAATATATCTGCAATTTGCTTATCCGTAGGGACATAGCTTAAGTTGATATCCCCATTCTCCACATGTTCTCGGATGAAATGATATCTTAACTCGATATGCTTTGTCCGACTGTGTGAGACTAGATTATTTGCTATAGCAATTGCACTGGAGGAGTCACAAAACATTGGAATATTCTTTATCTTCAAGTTATAATCTTGAAGCTGATTTCTTATCCAAAGAAGTTGTGCGCAATAACTGCCTGCAGAAATATATTCTGATTCGGCTGTTGAAATTGCAACACAATTTTGCTTCTTGCTGCTCCAGGAGATAAGCCTTCTTCCGAGAAATTGGCATGTTCCGGAAGTGCTTTTCCTGTCGTCTCTACTACCTGCAAAATTTGCATCTGAATAACCAATTAGCTCGCTATCATTACTTCTTGGGTACCATAAGCCAAGATTTGGTGTACCTTTAAGATATCTCAAAATTTGCTTTGCAGCGGTATAGTGAGATTCCTTAGAGTTCACTTGATATCTGGCACATACACATGTAGAAAACATTATATCAGGCCTACTAGCAGTAAGGTAGAGCAGAGAGCCAATTATGCTTCTGTATTTGGTTTCATTAAAAGGTTTCCCTTTCTCATCCTTGTCCAGAGACATAGCTGGGCTCATTGGAGTCCTCATAGAGGTTGCACTCTCCAATCCAAATTTCTTAATCAGCTCCTTGGTGAATTTCGTCTGCGAGATGAAAATTCCATCTTCAGATTGTTTCACTTGAAGTCCTAAGAAATATTTTAGCTCTCCCATACTGCTCATTTCAAACTTTCCTTGCATAAGTTTTGAAAACCTTTTGCAAAGATTGTCGTCTGTAGAGCCAAAAATAATGTCATCGACATAGATTTGCACTAGCAAAATCATGCCTTTTACTTCCCTAAGAAATAATGTTTTATCTATCTTTCCTTTTGTGAACTTGTTCTCAAGAAGAAAATTAGACAGCATCTCATACCAAGCTCGAGGAGCTTGTTTTAACCCATACAAAGCTTTTTGTAGTAAGTAAACATAATTAGGATGTTTAGAATCTACAAAACCTGGAGGTTGTTCAACGTATACTTCTTCGTTTATGTTACCATTCAGAAAAGCTGACTTAACGTCCATTTGGTATACGGTGAAACCTTTGAATGCAGCATAGGCTAAGAACATTCTGATCGCTTCAAGTCTTGCTACCGGAGCATAAGTTTGATCGAAGTCGATCCCTTCTTCCTGTCTGTAACCTTTTGCTACAAGTCTCGCTTTGTTCTTTATAATTGTTCCATCCTCATCCAACTTATTCCTGTAGACCCACTTTGTTCCAATAATATTTTTATCCTTGGGTTTTGGAACTAGTGTCCACACCTTGCAACGCTTGAATTGATTTAACTCTTCTTCCATTGTAACTATCCAGTGGGGGTCTTCATTTGCTTCTTGAAACTTCTTCGGTTCAACCTGTGAGAGAAAACTTAAATGCATATTTTCATTAGTAGTACCTCTTCTTCTTCTAATTCCGACTTGAGGATCTCCTATGATTTGATAAATAGGATGGTCTCTCATGTGTCTGAACTCAAGGTTTCTTGCATCAGTTTGAACAATTGGAGCATCATTTGCTACTTGAATGTCTTCTTCCACTTGTACTGGTTCTTCATCAATATGATCTTCTTCTTCATTTGTGATTGGGGAAGAGATCTTGAGGAAGGTTTGAGCATCAACTTTGACTGGCTCATCCAAGCTGATATCATGTAACTTTGAACCTGTAACTTCAATAGAAGCACTAGAAGAGCTGCTATGTAGCATGCTCGTTTCATCAAATACAACATTGATAGACTCTTCTACAACCAGGGTTTTCTTATTAAATATTCTATAAACTCTACTATGCCTGCTATAGCCTACAAAAATACCTTCAAATCTCTTTTCGCTAAACTTTGTTTTGTAATGCTTTCCATTATTAAGTACAAAGCATTTGCAACCAAAGATTCTAAAATAAGAGATGGTTGGTCTCTTCCCTTTTAGTAGTTCATAAGGAGTCTTTTCATGGTTTTTGTTTATGAGTGCTCTGTTTTGCACATGGCATGCAGTGTTGACTGCTTCAGCCCAAAGGTATTCGGGTAGTGAAGTGTCACTCAACATTATTCTGCAAGCCTCAATGAGTGTTCTATTCCTTCTCTCAGCTACCCCATTTTGTTGTGGAGTTCGAGGAGAGGAAAACTCATGAAAGATACCTAGACTTTCACAAAAATCTGTCATGCCCCCAGATTCAAATTCTGTTCCATGGTCACTTCTGATTTTGACCACCGAACATTCAAATTCATTCTGGATTTGCTTGACAAACTTGGTGAAAAAGTCAAATGTATCTGACTTGTGTTTTAGAAAGAATACCCATGCAAAACGTGAGTAATAATCTACAATAACTAATGTGTAAGACTTACCTCCTAAACTTCTAATTTGCAAAGGACCAAACAAGTCCATATGAAGTAGGTATAAGCACCTGGTTGAATCTTTGCCTATAATGCTCTTAAAGGTAGCTCTTGTTTGCTTGCCTTTTACACAAGCATGACAAGGTCTATCTTGAATGCACTTAATATTCGGCGCATCACGTACTAAGTTTTGAGAAAATAATTTATTTATGGTTTTGAAATTTATATGTGCTAATCTCTTATGTCATTGGTCAGTAAGAGATGCACTATCTTTTGCTAAAAGACACACTGGTGTAGAAGATGATAAACAAAGAAAATTTAAACAGAACATATTTCTACAACGAGTGCCTGATAAAATCATTTCTAGATTATCAGCTGATTTTATCAAACATTTATCTCTATGAAAATCAACTATGTATCCTTTATCACAAAGTTGACTTATGCTTATCAGATTATGTTCTAATCCTTCCACATAAGCTACATCTGAAAAAGATACATTACCGTTAGAAATCATACCATAGCCTTTTGTTATTCCTCTGTCAGATCCGCCAAAAATAACTTTTGGACCGTTTTCAATTGGAATGTAATTTTGCAAAAGACTTCTTGTTCCGGTCATTTGCCGAGAACAACCACTGTCCAAATACCAGATAGGATTTTCGTTGGACTTTGGACATACCTACAAAAACAAATTATTTTGCCTTAGGAGCCCAAACAACTTTGGGTCCTTGGTCCCTTGTTAGTTGAGCACCACGAGGAACATTAAATTTGCGAGCGGTCTTTCTTACATTGTTAACTTGTGGTCTTTTGGAATAGGTGAAATTGAACCAACAGTCTACGGCAAAGTGACCTATTTTGCCGCAACACCAACAATTAAACCTGTTGTATCTTTTCTTAATATTTTCCTGCTTAACTCTTTGAACGTTGATTTTAGAAGGAGCAATCCTTCTTGATGAGGATGCTTCATGAGTACAGCATACACAGGGTAACGCTTTCTCCTTTGGCTTAGGTACAACGGTCTTTACTATTGGTGCTTTAACAGCACTTGGACCATGAACATAAGGACCATAATCTCTCAAATTTACTTCTTCATAAGGTGCTTTGAAAGCACATTGACCGAGGTATTGAGGACGAGCCCACCCCTTATAGTCATTGACAGGCGCAAAATTAATTGGTCGTGTCAAGTGACCATAAGAGCTTTCCATGTCATAAGCATTTGTGGGAAGAACTTTCTTAAATTCCACTTGTTCTAGATGGGCTTTCCCTTTTTCTTCGATAGTAGCTTTCTTAGCATTCTTATTTTTCTTCTTGGCAAGGGTGCCTTTAGAAGAATTACTTGGCCCAGCCACATGACCTAAACCACTGCTATTTGCTTTAGCAGAGAAAGTATCAATGATTGGAAGAATGGTTTTCGATTGTGAAAACTTTTCAACTAGCTTCTTTTCAGCGGCTAGCTGTTCTTCCAGAACTTTGATAGTGTTCTCTCTCCGATCAAGGAGCTCATCTGAGCTTTTGATCTTGTCTTTCAAGATTTGGTTTTCCTCTTTGAAGGAAGAAAGTTGTTCAACTTCCTTTCTCAAATTAGATTCCACTTCTTTGAGAGACATGATCTCCTTGGCCTGAGTTTTGACTACCTTTCTGCATTTGTCAAAACTTTTAAGCATTTCAGTATATTGGGTCATGAGGTTTGAGTCATCATCTGAAAGATAATCCTTTTGTTCAGCTGAGGCATATTCAGAATCAGATAAGATAGTGTGAGAATTTACCTTCCCAGTATATGGAGGTTCTTCTTCTTCAACAGTCATAGCCATCAGCCCGAAGTAGGCTTTGTAAGACTCTTTTTTTTTTTTTTGCTTTTAAACCGGGTCTTACCGCCCAGAACCGCCGTCTTGCGACGAGACCATTACACCCGATGGTCGCCGCCACAATACGCCGATCCTGCCGGCTATTCAACCTCATCCAGGCCAACCACAATTCATAGTAATTAGAAGCGAATAGAAGCAACAAGTCCACAAATCACATTAAGCATAGAAATTATATGATTACAATGTCCCCGATGAGAATTAAAGTAAAAGAGAACTAAACGAATAAGGGCTTATGCCCAGTACATGTTTAAGTATGGTGCTACAACACTCTCTCTCTACCTCAATGCGGAAGCCATCAATTCTGCCTTCAAACATCTGTAGCTGCTGCTGCGACGACGTGTAGAGGTTGACGTGCTCCATCCCATCTTCCTATCCTGTCTCCTAAACGGGGTCCTGCTGCTCCAGTACATCATCCCTAGAATGATAAGGTCCACTGACCGTCAGTCTAAAAGACTCAGCATATTCCTCACCGCCTCCACCCGCGACTCCTAGGCACCGTGCGGGAGGAAGAAGCGGAGGACAAACAAGGGGTGATTCAAGAAGCAGGTGACAAGTGGTAAAACTATCAATGTATAAAATTACAGAACGTTAAATGGTAACGATTCTACGCTAGCAGAGTAAAGTATGACAGCAATATGTACAAGACGATGCACTATAAGAAGCAAATATAATAGACAAGAGCAGCTACAAAAGTAACCTTAACTTATATGCACACACGAAGGCACATAAGCTAAGGGATCTGGCAAGCAATAAACTCATCGTATAAAAGAGCCCACACTGATTTATACGATGAGGTCTCCATTTATGCAATAAGTAAAAGGCGATGTAAGGTAAGAAGCAAATAAATATGAGCATCTACGAAAGTAACCTTAACTTATATGCACACACGAGGGCACATAAGCTAAGGGATCTAGAAAGTATAAACTCATCGTATAAAAGAGCCCACACTGATTTATACGATGAGGTCTCTATTTATGCAGAAATGTTATGCTATGATATGCAATGCAAGGATGCAATGTTTGTATTAATATCTCATACACATGCAACTCACCCACACGACTCTGTACGTACAGACCTCTAGTTCCCACTTTTTGGAGGTAGCTAACCTCTCGGGCACCTCCCGTCGTGGCCAAACGGTGGCAGAGGAGCGGGCGTCTCCTCACCTAGGTGGGTAAGTCACACTACCAGACCTAGGCCCAAACGTACGCTGTGATACCGGTACCCGGTACTCACGAGCTCCTGCGTACTAAACTGAATTGGCCAGGCAGGGTTTAGGGGATTCGTCCCGTCGGACGCGCAGTAAAACAACCTGGCCCCAATAAAAACCACTAGCACTGCCGAGTCAAAGAACTGCTGTCGGTGTGACGACTAAAACAGAACCGAAGACCCACCACAACTTACACACAAGTAACATGTATTAGTTATTTACTACTGAGCCTCCAGCTCACATATTTGCATCAACATTTATAAAGTAGAGCCTACCGCTCGCCAGGCTATACCAGCCTTAGATTTAAACTACGAGCATACCGCTCGCTAGACTATACTGGTCTTATGTTTAGACTACGAGCCTACCGCTCACTAGACTACACTAGTCTTATAAGTAAAATATGAGCTTACCGCTCACTAGACTATACAATTCTTATATATAGAATATGAGCTTACCGCTCGCTAGACTATACAATTCTTATATATAGAATATGAGCTTACCGCTCGCTAGACTATACAAGTCTTATATATAAATTACGAGCTTACCGCTACGCCGGACTATCCCAGTCCATCCTTATAATCCGAGCCTACCGCTCGCCGGACCATCCCAGTCCATCCTTATAACCCGAGCCTACCGCTCGCCGGACTATCCCAGTCCATCCTTATAACCCGAGCCTACCGCTCGCCGGACTATCCCAGTCCATCCTTATAACCCGAACCTACCGCTCGCCGGACTATCCCAGTCCATCCTTATAACCAGAGCCTACCGCTCGTCGGACTATCCAGTCCTTTCTATAACCCGAGTCTATCGCTCGCAGGACTATCCAGTCCTTTCTATGACCCGAGTCTATCGCTCGCAGGACTATCCCAGTCCTTTCTATATTTCCTTTTGGTTCGGGATGCAAGTTAACGTGTCGAGTTCTCCTATTCAACTAGTCTTGTCTATAATTTAGTTGGTCCTAGAAGTTTTAGGGGTTTGCCTTGGATCTCCGGAGGGTTACCCGGTGAGGGGCTCGCAGCGGTATTAGGAAGTGTGACGGGCTGACACCCCGAACTTCCTCCTACCAAGGCACTTAATCTTGTTGGTACCTACCCCTTTCTACTCGATCCCCATCTTCCTCTCCAATTACATTAAATCCCTAAGATGAGTTAGGCTTGGCACGTAGGATTGGGGGAGTTCACTTAAACTCCGACACCACCCATTTTGACCGGGTGCTGACTCTCCCGTCGTTACATTCTAAGCTCGAGTTCCCTTCTTCACCGAGGAACTGCACACGTCCAATTAGCATTCTCAACCTTTCTTGGACCCACACTCCTATTCTTCGACATCCTTAACCCTGGGGTTTGCCTTAGATGTTTCCGACTTCACCCTTGAGTCTTACCCTAGATGACTCACCCGGCTAAGGTCAATTCTACTTTCATATAATCACTCACTACGACAAGTTGTGTGTGTGTGTGGCCCTTGATGAGGTCTAACCTCCTTTTCATATCACTGTAAACTCATACACCTATAGCTTTGCTAAACGCACCCCAATCCTTATTTCCCAAGATGCCCTTAGAGATGCTCTTCCAAATAATCTGAGCCTTCATAATTAATAAAGAGTTAACCGTTCTATGTGTGAAGGTCAGTGGTGGTCTAATTCATGTAAATCAGTTTCACTATTCACAGACCGAAATAAGATTGAGCTAGATTCGACTCCTATGGTGTAATCTTGATCACATCATATCCAAATGAGTTCCAATTATTACCATAGGTTCGCAATGAGTAGTGATCTAACAACCTCAAATCCTAATTTCATAAATTTTCTAGGGAACCTTTAATCATAGTTTCTATTTAAAATAGAAGATGGACAAATAGAGATTTCTACATCGAGTGTCAACTAGTGATCTCCATTAATTCAGGTAAATTCACTGTAACATAGTATTGGTCTAAAAACCTCAAACCCCAAGTTTCACATTTTTACAGGGATAATTAACCATAATTTCTATTTAACCTAAATGTGGTGCAACTAAGGGTTTGCATTACAAGTATTAGGTTATGACCTCAATAAATTTTGGTAAAATTACCATAGCACCAAATTGGTCTAAAAAAACCAGATCCTAAGTCTCATATTATTCCTAGGAATATTTACCCTTAATTATCATTTATTACATTTGGTGTGCGTATAAGGGTTTACACTACAAGTGCTATGTAAAGACTTCAATAAATTCTGGGAAAATTACCATAGGCTTATATTAGCATTATGACCTAATGTGATTTATCTCAAATTTATCAGACATTTAAAAACTCAATATTTGCACAAAATTCATAAAGGGTATATTTGTAAATTCATCTATTTGTATCATGAAATATTTCCCAAAAATTCTCAGAAAACTCCTGCTACCAAAATAATGAAATCAAAGACTAAATACTAAGTTTCACTTCACCACATGTTCAGATGACCCCCTTTTCATTTTATAACCTAAATTAGGGGTAATTTAGTAAATTCCACATCTTGGGATTTTTGTACCCAAAAATCCCCAAATAACTTTTGGGAAGGCATATTGCTGCCAAGGACCCATGTCCAACATTTCAAGCCATTGGGTTAACCCCCAAGGCTTGGGGCTCACTCCACCCAAAAATTGCTAAGGGCACACATTTAAGGTCCTTAGCCTAGCACTTGCATGACTCATAACTCCACATGCACAAGAGCAAATGGTCTCAAATTTTTACCAGTGATATAGATATATATAAAGAACTTACCACCCAAATTTGGGGGTGTTTGGAGTTATACAACTCCATAAATATCAAATATTTACTTTTCCTAATAAATGGAATACCTCAATGGATATGCATCCAAAAATTCTCAAATTAAAACCCTAGGTGTGTCTTCATACCCTGCATGTATGGTAGAAAAATCCAGGGTTTTGGTTAAGCCAATTGAAAGATATAGCCTTTTTTAATTTCTGCCCTACACAAGGAGCAGTCCTAGGAAAGAGGGTGCCCTGATGTCCACAGTGCACCAAATCAGATGATTAAGGTGGCAAATGAAAGTGACCCCATAGGGCTACAAAGTTTGTCTCTGCCCCTTTTTGCAAACATGGCCTCTAAGGCCTTCAAAATTGCTTGCAAACGACTTAAAAATCCTAGACAGAATTATTATGGTTTGCCAATAGACATAAAGAGCAGTCCTAGGAAAATGGCTCTACAAGGAGCTGTAGTGCTCCAAATCACTTGATCTCAAATCCTACAGAAAGTAGACATCAAGAGCTACAAAAGTTCTCTCAGCCAACTTTTCAATATATAGCCTCTAAGGCCTTCAAAAATTGCATGCAAACTACTTAAAAATCCTAGACAGAATTATTATGGTTTGCCAATAGACATAAAGAGCAGTCCTAGGAAAATGGCTCTACAAGGAGCTGTAGTGCTCCAAATCACTTGATTTCAAATCCTACAGAAAGTACACATCAAGAGCTACAAAAGTTGTCTCAGCCAACTTTTCAAGATATAGCCTCTAAGGCCTTCAAAAATTGCATGCAAACTACTTAAAAATCCTAGACAGAATTATTATGGTTTGCCAATAGACATAAAGAGTAGTCCTAGGAAAATGGCTCTACAAGGAGCTGTAGTGCTCCAAATCACTTGACCTCAAATCCTACAGAAAGTAGACATCAAGAGCTACAAAAGTTTTCTCAGCTAACTTTTCAAGATATGGCCTCTAAGGCCTTCAAAAATTGCATGCAATCTACTTAAAAATCCTAGACAAGGTGAAATCAACAAGCAAGGTGGTATACAATAATTACATACAAGGTACATTTATACATATAACAAAATGTGACCAAAAGTGGAATTATTAAACAAGCTAGATACTATAACCCACCATTTCCAATAAACCTAAAGGTGATGCATTCATTCATATCACATGCCTGGGTAAATCTCTTTCCAATGATAGAGCCATTGAGAGAGGTTCATCATACTCAAGTTTATGCTAAATGCACCCTTATTCATATACACTACTCTGCATGCATGTGAAAAACCCCAAACTCAAAGGGGCCATGATATTGAGTCCCCTAGCATGCATGGGAATAAAACCAGTGACATGCAAGGGGTTTACACCTTCACTTTCACAAAAGCCCTAAGAGCCAAAATTGCTAATTGCACCCCATTAACCCTTTGAGCCCTAAGCTTAAAATTGAGTCCCAGGAAAAACTACTCATGCAAATGGGATGAAACTTACTCCAGAGGCCATACATGCCCTAAAGGGGCCATCACCAAAATTTGAGATCATTAGGAGTTATATAACTCCAAATATCACATTTATTTAATTTTCTAGGTTTTGAACAAAACTATAGAAAAATTATCTCCCAAAAATCTGAAACTCAAACCTAAGCTAGGTATAGGTCACATGCATGCATAGCCAAAATATCAGCTTCATCAGATTTGTCATTTAAGAGTTATACTAATTTAAAGATCTGGTTTGAGTTTTGACCAGCCTCACTAGAATGAGTGCTGTGGAGTCTACAGTTAACCAAATGACATGATTTCACTTTCATATGAAAGTAGACGTCCAGATCTACAATTCCTATCTCTGGTGATTTTTCGAAATATGGCATCTAAGGGCCTCAAAATAAGCCTACAAAAATAGGGCAAAAGTGTGACAGAATAAGTATATAAATCCTTAATTATATGAAATTGATTAAAAACACTGTTCATCTTCTTCCCCAAAGACCCGAATTCAGTGTACAGGGCTGATTTCGGACCCATTTTCCCGGCCACCTGGGCATCGTCCTGCAAACACCACCATCTCCATCGTGGATGTGGGGGCTATGGATCCCCGGCGACGCCGCCACCGGCGGCGACCCGTACGGCAGTTTGAGCTTGGGCTAAAATGCCCCCATTTTTCCGAAAATGAAAGAAGGAATCGTGCTCATTTGAGCTCGATCTCAACCCTAGAAGATCTAGAAAGCTAGCACAGATGGAGAGGGGAAGGAAACTTGCCTCAAACGAGCTTGATGGTGAAGTTTTCCCGGAATCGCCATGGCCGACCATCCAAGCTTGAGCTCCATGCCGATCTCTCCATTCTCCATCTAATGCTTCACTTCAAAGCTCTATTCCAACTCCTTTCCACCTTCTGAAGCTATTGGAGAGGTCAATTTTCGGATTGGAAGGCTCTTTAAGAAGTTGCCATGAAAAGGGGAATTTCGGCCAACATTGGTTTCTCCTCCCAGCTGCCATTTGGCATGGTTTCTGGCTGGAATTGCTGGGAAAATGCATGAGGAGTTTAGAGGAATCAATTGAGGAGGGAAATTGGGCCATGTGGAGCTTCCTCCATGATTTCATGGTTGTCCTCTTCCCAATTTGGGGGAAAATTCCAAATTACCCTTGCATGTCACTTAATTCCTGAAATCAGAGGGCATGGGAAGTAATTGAACATGTGGGCTGCTGCATGGGCTTGGGTTGAGGTCATGGCCCATTGGGGTTTGGTTCAATTGGTTCAAAAATGCCCATTTGGCCCGATTTTGACCTTTGTTGACTTTTGGGGTTGACTTGGTCAACTGATGGGTTGATTGGTCCAAAGTGTTGGTCTTGAGTCCCTTGACACCGTCCAATGTTGATGGGGTCATGGTGATGCCCTAATTGGGCCAATTTGGCCAATAAATGTGATGTTGACCAAAATTGGGGAAGGTTTGACTTTGGTCAAATTGGCCAATTTTGGTGACTATAGATGGGGATTTTAGAGTCATTGGGTCCCCTGTGATGTTATAAGACTAGGGGTGAAGTCAATTTGGCAAATTGAAGGTCAGTTTAGGGTTTTAGCATAAATAGATCGATTTGGGGCTTCTTAGTAATTGGCCCAATTTCTCAAATTGGCGGCCCCAAGATGGGGCTTTTGGGCCCATTAGGTCCCCTAGGGAGGTTGCCATATGAGGGTGGGTCCTATTTGATCATTTGGAGTTCAATTAACCTTATTTATGGAGGTTTGACCTAGGATAGCTCAAGGTTGACTTTTGGTCAATTTGACCAATTTGACCAATTTGGTTGACCCCAAGGGTCCCTAGTGGTCTACTCACCTCCTTAGATGTCATAGGGGTCATGATGAGGTTATGTTGACTTATTGGAGTCTTTTGGTCACCTCTGGGCTAGGGCAACATTATTTGCTAAATGCACACCAATGTGTATTCCTTCTTAACTTATGGAATTCATGGGGCCTCCTTGGCCCATTCTGATCTCTTAGAGCAATGTCATGACCTTGTCAAAACAAAATGCACCTTAGGGGTCTAGTTGTTTTGGGGATGTTACAAATCCCAATAAACGAAGAAACAATTTCGTCCCCGAAATTTAGGTTTAGGTCCACGGGAGTTAGAGTTCATGGATGATTTAGTTGTTTTAGTGCGGTATGACGCTCAATTAACATTGGGACTCGTTAGGTCTAATCCTCATTGGCTCGTCCTCGGTTTTCTCCCAAGTGCACTTTCGCTAAACCTTATCCTATTCGAGTTCAAGATCCCTTACCTGAGGGTTCTTAGACAATTCCCAATTGATGAAGACATCGTAGTGGAGGGAGTACATAAGTCGAAGTAAAGTCACACACTCACAAGGCGAGTGTAAGAATCCATCGAGTCTTATATTTTTATAGTATGATGTCTTCGTAAGCATACAGTTCTCGATCCGTTGAGTACATTGTCACGTTCACCGTCAATATCTTTAATACCGTATCCTTACTAACACTTTGGGTCTACTCTCCTGTGGTTCACAATCATTGTATACGTGACACCAGTACTCTTATTTATTAGTTGTTTGTAATTAGAATTTAGACTTGTCTTCCAAGATCATGATATGTTTATAGCTTGGGCAATATTGATTCCCCTAATTTTTATGACATCTCCCTTCTTTTAATACTTTAGATCAACGTTTAGTCATGCTCCTAAGATTCAATATGATATTTAGTAAATGTAAATATGTCATGGTCATTTACTGAACTAAAAGGATACTTTAGTAGTAATCAAACTCAGTTTTGGTACTTAAATTCGCATGGGCCATCAATTCCGAGTCTCAAAGCTTCATATATTGTAAATCCTCCAAGGTGGCTAAGGGTGCAAGGCTCATTTCGTGAGGGAAGCATGATAATTAATCAGTAGTTAACTATAATAAAAATTTTAGAGGTTCAATGGAGACCACAAGTCTATCTACTTATTTCTGTAATACTCCGGATTTTTCATAGTGATCCAGGGAAACTTGACCCTGGAACTCTCAATAATGCTTTATGTAACAAAATTTTTACAAACCCTAATTTCCTACGGAACTCAATCTTCAAGGTCTCTGATTCCTTCAGAGAAGGAAGATCTCTTTACCGGAAGTGTATGTTTCAATTTTTTAAGAGAATTGACCAAGGGAATGATTACTATCCGAATCTACAGGTCTTCATCTACAAAATCTGATTCTTGGACAGCGTGTGTATCGCATCTGATTTACATGTACGGTGTAAGAAATTCAGATTGCTTGGATAAGTCGGATGGTAGGGGTGCACCGACTTAGGTCTAGGGTTCACTTTATATATCTTGCACCAAGGCAGGTGCCCATGGAGTTATAATGCAGAGGCTTTTATGTTTCTAAGAAAAGCTAAGTCAATATTTTAGTGGCCCAATAAACGAAGAAACAAGATTAGCCTCCCGTAATCTTGTGATGAGTTTCTTATATCCGAAAATATCGGCTCTCCAAGTATTCGTCAAATCCCTATGGGTATACAGTTCTTGTGATTTGGGTATGGTAAGGTTCTCTACTCTCAAAATGCCATTGTCGTAATTCTTTCCCAAGGATCATGTGCCTATCCAATGGTCTTCTCTAAGTTGGGCTTCTCGTTCCACATTTGACACCCTTTCTTTGTGATGGTTTTCCGAGGGTGGGAGTGTGCAGTATTTATTAGCTTCTAAGCACACCAGTAAGGCCTTACAATTCTCATACTAATCCAAAAGCATAATCACAAACATCAAAACCACTTAAGATTGTCCTATTTGTTTGTTTGAGGAGTGTTAATATCACTTAGGAAGTGATGTGGGTATATCGGAGAGTAAGCCCTGAACACTCACACACGCTTTCAACTCCTTCTTTTAGTCACTTTGGGGTATCCTACTACTTGGTCGAAGTATACTCGAGGTTGATGTCGGACTAGGATACCTTATGAGAAGTCTTGCTAAGTCAAACCAATACAGTGTATTAGTCGGGTTGGCCTAATCTCATCGTTAAGTGGACAGAATTATGTGATTTCCCGTATGGGCACACCACTGCTTCCGCTGCTAGTTTGTCCTCAAACTAACTCGAACGGGGGTTGCCCTAGGGTTTGTGGACTTCTTTTACTTGGATCGAAAGTCGGCTAAGCTGATACCAGTTTGTAAGACCCTCTTTTTTTTTGCTTTTAAACCGGGTCTTACCGCCCAGAACCGCCGTCTTGCGGCGAGACCATTACACCCGATGGTCGCCGCCACAATACGCCGATCCTGCCGGCTATTCAACCTCATCCAGGCCAACCACAATTCATAGTAATTAGAAGCGAATAGAAGCAACAAGTCCACAAATCACATTAAGCATAGAAATTATATGATTACAATGTCCCCGATGAGAATTAAAGTAAAAGAGAACTAAACGAATAAGGGTTTATGCCCAGTACATGTTTAAGTATGGTGCTACAACACTCTCTCTCTACCTCAATGCGGAAGCCATCAATTCTGCCTTCAAACATCTGTAGCTGCTGCTGCGGCGACGTGTAGAGGTTGACGTGCTCCATCCCATCTTCCTATCCTGTCTCCTAAACGGGGTCCTGCTGCTCCAGTACATCATCCCTAGAATGATAAGGTCTACTGACCGTCAGTCTAAAAGACTCAGCATATTCCTCACCGCCTCCACCCGCGACTCCTAGGCACCGTGCGGGAGGAAGAAGCGGAGGACAAACAAGGGGTGATTCAAGAAGCAGGTGACGAGTGGTAAAACTATCAATGTATATAATTACAGAACGTTAAATGGTAACGATTCTACGCTAGCAGAGTAAAGTATGACAGCAATATGTACAAGACGATGCACTATAAGAAGCAAATATAATAGACAAGAGCAGCTACAAAAGTAACCTTAACTTATATGCACACACGAAGGCACATAAGCTAAGGGATCTGGCAAGCAATAAACTCATCGTATAAAAGAGCCCACACTGATTTATACGATGAGGTCTCCATTTATGCAATAAGTAAAAGGCGATGTAAGGTAAGAAGCAAATAAATACGAGCATCTACGAAAGTAACCTTAACTTATATGCACACACGAGGGCACATAAGCTAAGGGATCTAGAAAGTATAAACTCATCGTATAAAAGAGCCCACACTGATTTATACGATGAGGTCTCTATTTATGCAGAAATGCTATGCTATGATATGCAATGCAAGGATGCAATGTTTGTATTAATATCTCATACACATGCAACTCACCCACACGACTCTGTACGTACAGACCTTTAGTTCCCACTTTTCGGAGGTAGCTAACCTCTCGGGCACCTCCCATCGTGGTCAAACGGTGGCAGAGGAGCGGGCGTCTCCTCACCTAGGTGGGTAAGTCACACTACCAGACCTAGGCCCAAACGTACGCTGTGATACCGGTACCCGGTACTCACGAGCTCCTGCGTACTAAACTGAATTGGCCAGGCAGGGTTTAGGGGATTCGTCCCGTCGGACGCGCAGTAAAACAACCTGGCCCCAATAAAAACCACTAGCACTGCCGAGTCAAAGAACTGCTGTCGGTGTGACGACTAAAACAGAACCGAAGACCCACCACAACTTACACACAAGTAACATGTATTAGTTATTTACTACTGAGCCTCCAGCTCACATATTTGCATCAACATTTATAAAGTAGAGCCTACCGCTCGCCAGGCTATACCAGCCTTAGATTTAAACTACGAGCATACCGCTCGCTAGACTATACTGGTCTTATGTTTAGACTAAGAGCCTACCGCTCACTAGACTACACTAGTCTTATAAGTAAAATATGAGCTTCCGCTCACTAGACTATACAATTCTTATATATAGAATATGAGCTTACCGCTTGCTAGACTATACAATTCTTATATATAGAATATGAGCTTACCGCTCGCTAGACTATACAAGTCTTATATATAAATTACGAGCTTACCGCTACGCCGGACTATCCCAGTCCATCCTTATAATCCGAGCCTACCGCTCGCCGGACCATCCCAGTCCATCCTTATAACCCGAGCCTACCGCTCGCCGGACTATCCCAGTCCATCCTTATAACCCGAGCCTACCGCTCGCCGGACTATCCCAGTCCATCCTTATAACCCGAACCTACCGCTCGCCGGACTATCCCAGTCCATCCTTATAACCCGAGCCTACCGCTCGCCAGACTATCCAGTCATTTCTATAACCCGAGTCTATCGCTCGCAGGACTATCCAGTCCTTTCTATGACCCGAGTCTATCGCTCGCAGGACTATCCCAGTCCTTTCTATATTTCCTTCTGGTTCGGGATGCAAGTTAACGTGTCGAGTTCTCCTATTCAACTAGTCTTGTCTATAATTTAGTTGGTCCTAGAAGTTTTAGGGGTTTGCCTTGGATCTCCGGAGGGTTACCCGGTGAGGGGCTCGCAGCGGTATTAGGAAGTGTGACGGGCTGACACCCCGAACTTCCTCCTACCAAGACACTTAATCTTGTTGGTACCTACCCCTTTCTACTCGATCCCCATCTTCCTCTCCAATTACATTAAATCCCTAAGATGAGTTAGGCTTGACACGTAGGATTGGGGGAGTTCACTTGAACTCCGACACCACCCATTTTGACCGGGTGCTGACTCTCCCCTCGTTACATTCTAAGCTCGAGTTCCCTTCTTCACCGAGGAACTGCACACGTCCAATTAGCATTCTCAACCTTTCTTGGACCCACACTCCTATTCTTCGACATCCTTAACCCTGGGGTTTGCCTTAGATGTTTCCGACTTCACCCTTGAGTCTTACCCTAGATGGCTCACCCGGCTAAGGTCAATTCTACTTTCATATAATCACTCACTACGACAAGTTGTGTGTGTGTGTGGCCCTTGATGAGGTCTAACCTCCTTTTCATATCACTGTAAACTCATACACCTATAGCTTTGCTAAACGCACCCCAATCCTTATTTCCCAAGATGCCCTTAGAGATGCTCTTCCAAATAATCTGAGCCTTCATAATTAATAAAGAGTTAACCGTTCTATGTGTGAAGGTCAGTGGTGGTCTAATTCATGTAAATCAGTTTCACTATTCGCAGACCGAAATAAGATTGAGCTAGATTCGACTCCTATGGTGTAATCTTGATCACATCATATCCAAATGAGTTCCAATTATTACCATAGGTTCGCAATGAGTAGTGATCTAACAACCTCAAATCCTAATTTCATAAATTTTCTAGGGAACCTTTAATCATAGTTTCTATTTAAAATAGAAGATGGACAAATAGAGATTTCTACATCGAGTGTCAACTAGTGATCTCCATTAATTCAGGTAAATTCACTGTAACATAGTATTGGTCTAAAAACCTCAAACCCCAAGTTTCACATTTTTACAGGGATAATTAACCATAATTTCTATTTAACCTAAATGTGGTGCAACTAAGGGTTTGCATTACAAGTATTAGGTTATGACCTCAATAAATTTTGGTAAAATTACCATAGCACCAAATTGGTCTAAAAAAACCAGATCCTAAGTCTCATATTATTCCTAGGAATATTTACCCTTAATTATCATTTATTACATTTGGTGTGCGTATAAGGGTTTACACTACAAGTGCTATGTAAAGACTTCAATAAATTCTGGGAAAATTACCATAGGCTTATATTAGCATTATGACCTAATGTGATTTATCTCAAATTTATCAGACATTTAAAAACTCAATATTTGCACAAAATTCATAAAGGGTATATTTGTAAATTCATCTATTTGTATCATGAAATATTTCCCAAAAATTCTCAGAAAACTCCTGCTACCAAAATAATGAAATCAAAGACTAAATACTAAGTTTCACTTCACCACATGTTCAGATGACCCCCTTTTCATTTTATAACCTAAATTAGGGGTAATTTAGTAAATTCCACATCTTGGGATTTTTGTACCCAAAAATCCCCAAATAACTTTTGGGAAGGCATATTGCTGCCAAGGACCCATGTCCAACATTTCAAGCCATTGGGTTAACCCCCAAGGCTTGGGGCTCACTCCACCCAAAAATTGCTAAGGGCACACATTTAAGGTCCTTAGCCTAGCACTTGCATGACTCATAACTCCACATGCACAAGAGCAAATGGTCTCAAATTTTTACCAGTGATATAGATATATATAAAGAACTTACCACCCAAATTTGGGGGTGTTTGGAGTTATACAACTCCATAAATATCAAATATTTACTTTTCCTAATAAATGGAATACCTCAATGGATATGCATCCAAAAATTCTCAAATTAAAACCCTAGGTGTGTCTTCATACCCTGCATGTATGGTAGAAAAATCCAGGGTTTTGGTTAAGCCAATTGAAAGATATAGCCTTTTTTAATTTCTGCCCTACACAAGGAGCAGTCCTAGGAAAGAGGGTGCCCTGATGTCCACAGTGCACCAAATCAGATGATTAAGGTGGCAAATGAAAGTGACCCCATAGGGCTACAAAGTTTGTCTCTGCCCCTTTTTGCAAACATGGCCTCTAAGGCCTTCAAAATTGCTTGCAAACGACTTAAAAATCCTAGACAGAATTATTATGGTTTGCCAATAGACATAAAGAGCAGTCCTAGGAAAATGGCTCTACAAGGAGCTGTAGTGCTCCAAATCACTTGATCTCAAATCCTACAGAAAGTAGACATCACGAGCTACAAAAGTTGTCTCAGCCAACCTTTCAAGATATAGCCTCTAAGGCCTTCAAAAATTGCATGCAAACTACTTAAAAATCCTAGACAGAATTATTATGGTTTGCCAATAGACATAAAGAGCAGTCCTAGGAAAATGGCTCTACAAGGAGCTGTAGTGCTCCAAATCACTTGATCTCAAATCCTACAGAAAGTACACATCAAGAGCTACAAAAGTTGTCTCAGCCAACTTTTCAAGATATAGCCTCTAAGGCCTTCAAAAATTGCATGCAAACTACTTAAAAATCCTAGACAGAATTATTATGGTTTGCCAATAGACATAAAGAGCAGTCCTAGGAAAATGGCTCTACAAGGAGCTGTAGTGCTCCAAAGCACTTGATCTCAAATCCTACAGAAAGTAGACATCACGAGCTACAAAAGTTGTCTCAGCCAACCTTTCAAGATATAGCCTCTAAGGCCTTCACAAATTGCATGCAAACTACTTAAAAATCCTAGACAGAATTATTATGGTTTGCCAATAGACATAAAGAGCAGTCCTAGGAAAATGGCTCTACAAGGAGCTGTAGTGCTCCAAATCACTTGATCTCAAATCCTACAGAAAGTACACATCAAGAGCTACAAAAGTTGTCTCAGCCAACTTTTCAAGATATAGCCTCTAAGGCCTTCAAAAATTGCATGCAAACTACTTAAAAATCCTAGACAGAATTTTTATGGTTTGCCAATAGACATAAAGAGCAGTCCTAGGAAAATGGCTCTACAAGGATCTGTAGTGCTCCAAATCACTTGATCTCAAATCCTACAGAAAGTAGACATCAAGAGCTACAAAAGTTGTCTCAGCTAACTTTTCAAGATATGGCCTCTAAGGCCTTCAAAAATTGCATGCAATCTACTTAAAAATCCTAGACAAGGTGAAATCAACAAGCAAGGTGGTATACAATAATTACATACAAGGTACATTTATACATATAACAAAATGTGACCAAAAGTGGAATTATTAAACAAGCTAGATACTATAACCCACCATTTCCAATAAACCTAAAGGTGATGCATTCATTCATATCACATGCCTGGGTAAATCTCTTTCCAATGATAGAGCCATTGAGAGAGGTTCATCATACTCAAGTTTATGCTAAATGCACCCTTATTCATATACACTACTTTGCATGCATGTGAAAAACCCCAAACTCAAAGGGGCCATGATATTGAGTCCCCTAGCATGCATGGGAATAAAATCAGTGACATGCAAGGGGTTTACACCTTCACTTTCACAAAAGCCCTAAGAGCCAAAATTGCTAATTGCACCCCATTAACCCTTTGAGCCCTAAGCTTAAAATTGAGTCCCAGGAAAAACTAATCATGCAAATGGGATGAAACTTACTCCAGAGGCCATACATGCCCTAAAGGGGCCATCACCAAAATTTGAGATCATTAGGAGTTATATAACTCCAAATATCACATTTATTTAATTTTCTAGGTTTTGAACAAAACTATAGAAAAATTATCTCCCAAAAATCTGAAACTCAAACCTAAGCTAGGTATAGCTCACATGCATGCATAGCCAAAATATCAGCTTCATCAGATTTGTCATTTAAGAGTTATACTAATTTAAAGATCTGGTTTGAGTTTTGACCAGCCTCACTAGAATGAGTGCTGTGGAGTCTACAGTTAACCAAATGACATGATTTCACTTTCATATGAAAGTAGACGTCCAGATCTACAATTCCTATCTCTGGGGATTTTTCGAAATATGGCCTATAAGGGTCTCAAAATAAGCCTACAAAAATAGGGCAAAAGTATGACAGAATAGGTATATAAATCCTTAATTATATGAAATTTATTAAAAACACTGTTCATCTTCTTCCCCAAAGACCCGAAATTTTCAGTGTACAGGGCTGATTTCGGACCCATTTTCCCGGCCACCTGGGCACTCCTTCGTCCGGCAAACACCACCATCTCCATCGTGGATGTGGGGGCTATGGATCCCCGGCGACGCCGCCACCGGCGGCGACCCGTACGACAGTTTGAGCTTGGGCTAAAATGCCCCCATTTTTCCGAAAATGAAAGAAGGAATCGTGCTCATTTGAGCTCGATCTCAACCCTAGAAGATCTAGAAAGCTAGCACAGATGGAGAGGGGAAGGAAACTTGCCTCAAACGAGCTTGATGGTGAAGTTTTCCCGGAATCGCCATGGCCGACCATCCAAGCTTGAGCTCCATGCCGATCTCTCCATTCTCCATCTAATGCTTCACTTCAAAGCTCTATTCCAACTCCTTTCCACCTTCTGAAGCTATTGGAGAGGTCAATTTTCGGATTGGAAGGCTCTTTAAGAAGTTGCCATGAAAAGGGGAATTTCGGCCAACATTGGTTTCTCCTCCCAGCTGCCATTTGGCATGGTTTCTGGCTGGAATTGCTGGGAAAACGCATGAGGAGTTCAGAGGAATCAATTGAGGAGGGAAATTGGGCCATGTGGAGCTTCCTCCATGATTTCATGGTTGTCCTCTTCCCAATTTGGGGGAAAATTCCAAATTACCCTTGCATGTCACTTAATTCCTGAAATCAGAGGGCATGGGAAGTAATTGAACATGTGGGCTGCTGCATGGGCTTGGGTTGAGGTCATGGCCCATTGGGGTTTGGTTCAATTGGTTCAAAAATGCCCATTTGGCCCGATTTTGACCTTTGTTGACTTTTGGGGTTGACTTGGTCAACTGATGGGTTGATTGGTCCAAAGTGTTGGTCTTGAGTCCCTTGACACCGTCCAATGTTGATGGGGTCATGGTGATGCCCTAATTGGGCCAATTTGGCCAATAAATGTGATGTTGACCAAAATTGGGGAAGGTTTGACTTTGGTCAAATTGGCCAATTTTGGTGACCTATAGATGGGGATTTTAGAGTCATTGGGTCCCCCGTGATGTTATAAGACTAGGGGTGAAGTCAATTTGGCAAATTGAAGGTCAGTTTAGGGTTTTAGCATAAATAGATCGATTTGGGGCTTCTTAGTAATTGGCCCAATTTCTCAAATTGGCGGCCCCAAGATGGGGCTTTTGGGCCCATTAGGTCCCCTAGGGAGGTTGCCATATGAGGGTGGGTCCTATTTGATCATTTGGAGTTCAATTAACCTTATTTATGGAGGTTTGACCTAGGATAGCTCAAGGTTGACTTTTGGTCAATTTGACCAATTTGGTTGACCCCAAGGGTCCCTAGTGGTCTACTCACCTCCTTAGATGTCATAGGGGTCATGATGAGGTTATGTTGACTTATTGGAGTCTTTTGGTCACCTCTGGGCTAGGGCAACATTATTTGCTAAATGCACACCAATGTGTATTCCTTCTTAACTTATGGAATTCATGGGGCCTCCTTGGCCCATTCTGGTCTCTTAGAGCAATGTCATGACCTTGTCAAAACAAAATGCACCTTAGGGGTCTAGTTGTTTTGGGGATGTTACAGGCTTCTTCTTCACTACTTGATTTCTCCGAGTCACTGTCGCTTAAAGTTTTGTTCTTTTTAGCGACTAGACTCTTTTCAGTCTTCCTTTTCCCGTGGGTGGATTTCTTTTCTTCTTTTCTTCCACCCTCTTTCTTTTTATAAGGACATTCAGCAATCATGTGCTCTGGCTTATTGCAACAATAGCAAACTATGTCAGAAGAGATATGTTTACCAGTTTTAGATTTATACCTGTCATGATTGCTAGAACCCTTTTTGTGATGATCACCATCACGTCGAGAGTGTCTATATTCAGAGGAAGACTTATTCTTCATGTGTCTTCTTTTGTTTAGCAATTTCTTAAACTGACGAGAGATTAGAGAAAATTCCCCATCAGACATTTCTGAACTGGAGGATCCGGCTTCAGATTCTTTTTCATCATCAGATTCTTGTGTTCTAACTGGAGATAAAGCTCTGCTTTTTCTGGAGCTCTCGGCTTTCATAGCCAAGGTCCTTTCCTTGCTAGAAATTCTATTCTCATCTTCTTCTGTTTTGCGAATATTCATTTGCAGCTCAAGGGATAATAATTTCCCAAACAGATTCTGTGGGTCTAGGTTTGGTAACTTTCCAAACTCTCTGATTGCAACTATCTTGCTATCCCAGTCTTTCGTTAGGGATCGCAGGAATTTGTCATTTAGTTCACCATTAGTAAATTCCTGACCATAATTCCTTAGGCCGTTTACTATCTTGAAGAATCTTTCATAAGCATCGACAATGCACTCCTTTTTATTCTGCTTGAAAGCCTCGTACTCTTGATTCAAAAGAGATCTTCTATCATCTCTTACTTCTTCAGTACCTTCCATAAGGACTATTAAAGACGTCCACATTTCTTTGGCAGAATTACAGTGAATTAAGTTTTGCAACATTGAATCATCCACTGCACTGGCAATTATGTTCTTTGCCTTTTGTCCAAAGTAACGAGAGCGATCTCATCCTTTGTTAAGTCCATCATTTTCTTTGGTACTTTTAAGGTTGGATCAATAGTAGAAGCGGTCATAGGCACATGAGGTCCTTCTTCCACGACTTGGAAGATTCTTGGGTCTGTGGCTTCCATATAAAATCTGACTCTTTCTTTCCACATAGGAAAGTTAGCCTTAGTGCATATTGGCAATTTCAACAAAGACGATTCCTTGCACTTTTCCATGATTTGTTAGCAATTAGAATGGAGAGATCCTATTCAAGGTGGTAACCTTTCAAGAACAGCTTCCTCTGATTCCAATTGTAATATCTAGTTGCCAACCAAAATCACCTAGAGGGGGGTGAATAGGTGATAACTGCGTCTTTTGCGGAATTGAAAATCTTGAAAATAAAGAACGCATAGAATGCAAATCACAATCACAGACGACGCAAGAAATTTATAGTGGTTCCCCGTTCTTGGGTACTCCACTTGCCGGCCTCGCCAATCCAGCACCACAGCTAGACTTGACTACTTCACTAAAACTCAGATCAAGAACGATCCAACAATCCTCAGAGTCAAAACTCTTACAACTCGGAGATCAATCTCCTACAAACTCAGAGAGAACCCTCTCTTACAACTCGGAGAATACCTCTCCTACAAACTCGGAGAACAATCTCTAATACAATCAAATATAAATTTAGATTGAAATAATACTTAACGAATCACGATCAGATCTGAATAATTTGATGATGATCTTCTTCCTTCTTGAGAAGAAATGGCTTCGGCTTGATGTTGAAGAAGAAGAATCAAATCGGCACAAATCAGATCTTCTAAGGTCTTGATCGATCCAATGAAAATAGGACGAGTGAGGCGATGATCGATCGACCTTTTTCTTCCACTTGGAGACGAAATCAGATAACTCACGATCGAACTCCAACGATGGCGATGCACGATACTTGACGACGATCTTGGATCAGATTAGGTTAAGAGAGAAAAGTACGAACTCTGATCTTCTAATTCGAATCATTATTTTTTTTTTCTTAAGGAGCAATCATTATATAGATGAAGACCTAACGATTAAACCTTAATGCGAGGAAAGACGTCATGTCAATTTGACGGAAAAGACTTGTCGTCAAAATGGAAAAACAAAGTTTACGAGAAAAGATAGAACCAGACTTCTCGAGAGATCCAAGGCTTCTCGAGAGAAACCGGCTAGTTCTCGAAAAATAAATTTAGAAGAGAATATCAAAGAATTATGACAGGGCCTCTCGAGAGATACAAGACTTCTCGAGAGCATAAGAAACTTCTCGAAAGCAAAAGTACTTCTCGAGAGAGGAAGGACTTCTCGAAAGCTGAGTTGAGACAGACTTCTCGAAAACAAACGAAAAAGAAGTTTTCTCGAAAACTAAGAGGACTTTTCGAGATAACAATGATTTCTCGAGAGATGAAAATAACTACTTGAAAAATTCAACTTTTTCGAGAAAGACCTCTGAGACAACCCTTCTCGAAAAATAACAAGGACTTCTCGAGAGTATAGAAGGACTTCTCGAAAAGTACCTTTACATCTTGAAAAATTTACTTAGGAAAAATTTATTCCTTTGTCTTTAGACCAATGCTGCACTCCAAGCTTTGAATCTTTAATGTTTTGATCATAAAGTGTATCCCAATTGAGAGATCACACATGAGTCAACCTCATACCCCACACAATGAAGAATTACATTGCATGAGACTGTGCTTATTGACCCATTGTGACCTGACATTGGTCTACACTTAGCAATGTGAACCTGCAAGAACAATACTAGAAAAATATATCAAATACACAAACAATTCAATCTTGGTTCAAAGTTGACTTTCTACAAATCAATGTTATTGTGGATACAATACCCAACAATATATATATACATATATATAAGCATATATATATATATTAAGTATATATATATATATATTTAATATATATATATATTAAGTATATATATACTTGATATATATATACATATATATATACTTATATATATATTTATATATATATAAATATATATATTTGTATATATATATACTTATATATATATGTATATATATACTTCATATATATATATACATATATATACGTGTATATATATAAATATATATATGTATATATATGCTTATAATATTCTTATATATATACTTATATATACTTAATATAAATATATACTTGTATATATATACTTAATATATATATATATATACAAATATACATATATACATATATATATACTCAGGGGCGGAGGGACTAGGGGGGCTAGGGGGGGGGGGGGGGGGGGGGGGGGGGGGGGCTCAGCCCCCCCAGTTTGTGCTATTTTTGATTGATTAATTCCATTCCAGAGTCTGTCGCAGCTAGGGTTCGCGATTTGCGGGAGCGGGAGCGGGCGATTTGCGGGAGCGGGAGCGGGAGCGGGCCTCCTCCTCTTGCCGGTACGCCTCCTCCTCCTGGCGGATTTGGTCATTTGGGGCTTCTTCGCGCGCCGGCACCTGCTGGTCCTCCTCCTGGCGGGTTTGGCTGGTACTTCTTCTTCTTCTTCTTCTTCTCAGATTTCTTCAGTGAACTTCTAAGCCTTATCGAATTGATCTGTTCAATGTTGTGGTTGATTTGACATTGTCAGAATTAAATCATCGATTTTCAAATACTGCATGTGAACTTCTAAGCCTTACCTCTTATCTTGATCCAACTGACAACTTCAAATCGTATAAGGTCCATCAAGACAAGATTCTCAAGTTGGCAGCCATGTATACAACTGATTTCAAGGATATTGACTACATAGCGTTAAAGACAGAGTTGATCGAGTTTGTCATGATGGTAGAAGATGAGGAAAATGTTGTCCTCTTTGAACCTGTGAAGTCTAGCTTGAAGGAGCTCAGTCGAGTACTTTATAAGAACAGGCTGTTGAGTGTGTTCCCCCAACTATCTAAGCTGATTCGACTAATCTTAACGCTCCCAGTTTCTACTGCAACCACCGAACGAGCTTTTTCAGCAATGAAAATCATCAAAACTCGTTTGCGCACAACTATGGGTGATGAATGGTTGGTTAATCTTATGATCATTTATATTGAAAAGGGCATTGCAAAATCTCTGGATATTGATGATATTGTAAAAACATTTGTTGGGTTTTCATCCCGTCGTCTTCCTATCCCATGATGAATAAAACTTTTCTTGTATCTGTGATTATGCATGATCATAAATTCATAATGATTTCATTCATCTGCAATGATATGGAGCAAGTATAAAATTTGCATTAAAGTCTTTAAATAAATATCTCTGTCAAAAAAAAATTCTTCGGGGGCGCTGCCCTCGAACCCCCGATCAGGGGGCGCTGCCCCCCGAACCCCCCAAATCCACCATTGCTCAGCCCCCCCATGTTACAATTCCTAGATCCGCCCCTGTATATACTTATATATATATTTAAAAATATATATACATATATATATATTTATACATATATATATATACATATATATGTATATATACCCATATACTTATATATATAGTATAAGTATATATATATGTATATATATACTTAATATATATATATATATTTATATATATATACATATATATATATTTATACATATATGTACATATATATGTATATATACCTATATACTTATATATATATATATATATATAGTATAAGTATATATATATGTATATATATGTATATATATATATACTTAATATATATATACATATGGGATTGGAATATATAAGCTCAAGCTTTTTTAAGCCTAAAAAAGCTTGAGCTTATATATTTTGGTTTTGAAGACTTTTTTAGCTTTTCATGAGAACTTTGTCTCTAAATTTAATTTTCAACCACAATAAAAACAGAAAATTAATCAAATAAATTGATAGATCAATCAATCATCGCAAATAATGTAATCAAAATAAGAGCATTCCATTCAATTCTTATAAAAAGCACAGCAACAATAATACTGTATGCTTGTAATGGAACCCCAAGTCCATTCACAAATATTGGTATCATAGCAGCCCACTGTGCTATTACAAATAATGGATAACCAAATATTTTTTTCTCAAGCCCACTGTGCTATTACAAATCATAGTAGACTCCTGAATCAATTTTCTGCTTCAGTAGTTTGAGTCTCCTCATCACATGATCTCTTGAATGAGTCATATTAACTCCAACAATACTCCAATGTCGGCTTTTATGATTCAAGCACCTACAAAAATTAAATATAATAATCAATATAGTTTTAAATAAAAGAGAACAAGAAAATGAAGAACCCTAAATCAGAACAATAAACTTATGTTTGCCAAAAAATCAGAACAATATGCTTCATCAGCTATGAATGGAACTGAAATTGGAATAGCACTAAACCACTATAAAATTACATCAAATGCTAAATCACTACAACTGAAATTGGCATGGCAGAAAATAATTTGCTAAATCTTTTTCTAAACATGGAGTAATGAAGTGAGCTGGAAGGGGAAATAGGGGTAATAGATGAACATGGAGTAATGAACATGGAGTAATTTGCTAGATCTTTAGGAGGTATCATGGCAAGTAGAGCGGGAAGGGGAAACACATACCCGATCGATCGAGCGGGCTCCCGCTTTCTCTGCTACTCGTCGCCCAATCTCTGGCCTGGATCTACGCCGATTGAAGCCATTGTAATCAAACGAGAAAGCTGGAAGGGGAAAATAGGGGATCGATCGAGGAGCGAATGCGGCAAGTAGAGCTGAAAGGGGAAAACACATACCCGCTTTCTTGAGAAGCTAATACGACTCCAAGTAGAGATGGAAGGAAGCAGAAATAGGCATGGCATCGCTCGATCTCGCTCCGCCTTCACGCTAACCCTAAACCCCGCCGGGCTCGAGCTTTTTTGATCTCGCTCCGCCTTCCTTTTTTGATCTCGCTCCGCCTTCGCGCTAACCTAAACCCCGCCGGGCTCGAGCTTTTTTTCCCTTAAAAAAGCTCGAGCGTATATAATATATTTCGTATACATATATATATACTTATATACATATATTTATATATATATATACATATATATATACAGATATATATACATATATATATACATATATATTTACATATTTATATACGTATATATATGTATATATATATACATATATACATATATATATACTTATATATACTTAATATATATACTAATATATATAAATATATTTATACATATATATATATATACATGTATATATATATACATATATATGTATATATACCTATATACTAATATATATATAGTATAAGTATATATATAAGTATATATATATACTTAATATATATATATATAGATATATACATATATATATACAGATATATATACATATATATATATATACAGATATATATACATATATATATGTATATATTTATATATAGATATATTTATATATATATACATATATATATATACTTAATATATATATACATATATATATAATTATATGTATATATATATGTATATATATACTTAATATATATATATACATATATATATACTTATATATATATGGATATATAGATATATAAATATATATGTATATATATACATATATATATATATATATATATACTTATATATATATTTATATATATACAGTATAAATATATACATATATATAAGTATATATATATGTATATATATATTAAGTATATATATATACTTAATATATATATACATATATATATATATATATACATATATATACTTATATATATATGTATAAATATATATATATACATATATATAAATATATATATATATACAAATATATATACATATACATGTATATACTTTTATATATACTTATGCTATATATATATTTATAAGTGTATAGGTATATATACATATATATGTATATATATATGTATAAATATATATATATATGTATATATATATATAAATATATATAAGTATATATATGTATATATATATGTATATATATATGTATATATATATAAGTATATATATATGTATATATATATATATGTATATATATATTAAGTATATATATATATATTAAGTATATATTAATATACATATATATATACTTATATATATATACTAATACTATATAACTATATAAGTATATAGGTATATATACATATATATGTTATATATATGTATAAATATATAAATATGTATATATATAAATATAAATATATAAGTATATATATATGTATATATATGTATATATATATATATTAAATATGTATATATATATGTATATATATATGTATAAATATATATATATATATATGCTTATAATATACTTATATATATATACTTATATATACCTAATATATATATACATATATATATACATAAATATATAAGTATATATATATATGTATATATATATATTAAGTATATATATACATATATATATGCTTATAATATACTTATATATATTTACTTATATATATATACTTATATACACTACAACAAACTGCACTTATAGTAAGGACTTAAATCGTTACAGTAAGTGCCAAAAATCGTTACAAAAACTATTTGGTAAAGAAAAAAACTTTAAGTAACGGTCCTCCTCTAAAGCTCGACTCTAAAGGTTCTTGTAACGAATGTATGCATGTCGTTACAAATAAAGTAATTGTAACAAATGATACTTTCTCACCAAAAAGAGATTCTTCCTCACAATAAATTGGTCACAATAAATATTATTTCGTTACGAATGTTTTTTTCCTCACAAAAAAACAGTTACTATTAAAACTATTTCGTTACAAATGTTTTATTTTTTCCTCACTAAAAATAAACTAACTTCGTTACAATAAAGTATAATAAACATTATTTCGTTACAATAGATTAAACAATAGTAACAAAAAAATCGTTACATTTGTTTTCCATTCTTCTTACTACAGCCAATTCATTTATATATCAAAAATATTCCATTTCTATTTTTTGTGTACCTGAAATTTTATTACAAATAATAATCTTGAAAACACACATATATTTAATATTTCGTAACAAGATCAACATGTATTTATTCACACCAAAAAGTATTACATATAGTACAAGTTATTATCATCTCTTCTAAAATAATACAATATTACATTACAAGATCAACATGTTTCTAATAAATCTTCCGTCATTTTTTGAAAAATGAATCGTCCATCACTTTCTGACTAATGAATCTTTCGTCACTTGTCGGTCAATGCTCGAGCACCCTACAAATAAAAAAGAACAATTAAGATCACCCTACAAATAAATGAGAGCAGAAACATCCATACAAACTCACATCCATACATACATAATCCATACACACCCCATTAAACAAGCATATAATAAAACACACACTTGCCGCCCGTTGTTTAGTTCACACTGAAATTAAGGGCATGAGGGAGTTCACTATTTAGTTGTAATGTTCTGAAATTAAGATCACCTGTTAATGACACTTCACTGCACTTAAAATCACACACTTCACTACACAACTCTTTAAAACGTACACCACGCACTCAGTTTACTGCACTTAATATTGATCGCACACACTTCACTGTACAACTCTTAAAACAGCACACACATGCACACATTTCACTGCACATAACATCACACGTGCACATACAAAACTCATAAAAATAGCACACACACTGCACTTAACATCACACACACACACATACACAACTCTTAAAAATAGCACACACATACACACAGACATTTCAATTCACTTAATATCACACACACTTCACTACACAACTCTTAAAAACACCACACACACACACTTCACTGCACTTAACATTTCACTCCCCTTACTACACAGCTCTTAAAAACAACACACACACGCACTCACACACTGACACATACACTTAGCTGCAATTTTCCCAAACTGCACATGCAGTTTGCCCAAACTGCACATGCAGTTTGCCCAAACTGCACATGCAGTTTGCCCAAACTGCACATGCAGTTTGCCCAAAAAGTAACACGCACTTCACAACACAGCACTCAACTCGCTGCAGTTTGCAAACTCGCTGCAGTTGTTATCCTCTTATCAAAAATATTTTTCTGTGCAAGATAAATAAAAATTTACCACTAATTATTTACATGGGAACTAGTTAATAAGAAATACCACAATAAACATAAGTTTCATAAAAATGTGGCTTCAAGAGTCCCAAAAGGAAACAACAAAAATGCAATTACTAGCAACCTAAGTAAGCTCAAAGGTTCGTACCATACTTCAACATATTTTTATGTACTTGTAGGAAATGAACTGGCCAATGGCCAACACTTACCAACCCTCCTTACTTTTTTCTGCTTTGCTTGGAAGTGGCAGGATATCATCAATTACCAAGCGAGGATATTGGCTCTGCACACAGTGTATCATATAATCCCACCTACAAATCATTTTTTTTATTTTTTTTATTTATACACTATTAGCTAACCTAATATCATAAAAAATAAAAAAAAATCAGAAAATGACAACTCACTGGCTTGTCATGTATCCCCAGCTATAACCATGCTATTACCTCCAACAGCTCCTCCATTGTCCCATATCCACCTTCATATTTGTAACAAAATTCACATGAATGATAAAAAAAATTAAAATTTAGCAAAATGTCACTTTTATGTTTGCATACCAGGAAGGGCAATGAAGGCATCTGAAAGCTTAGACATTTCTGACTTCCTCTCATGCATGTCTGCAACAACTCTCACTTCTCCAAATGTTTGTCCTGAAATCTGCAAGACAATGCATTTCTCAGTTTAGGATGTAGAGGAAAACTTGAAGTTTGAAGGCATCTGAAGGAGGTTTCCTACCTCATATGGCAGTAAAGCTCTTCGAATAACTCTTTTCTCCCCTCAAAAAGGAAAGAAAAGGCAAAAAAGAGAGAAAAAGGAAGGCTAAATGAGACATTATCACAGAAGAAATACTAAGAAAAAAAGAAAAAAAAGAAATCAAACCTTCAGCGTTAACATTTTTTTTAAATCAGTACTCTGTCAGATTTTTTTTAATTTTTGCATGATTTTAATCCTCAGCTTTTCAAAATCAATTCAATTAGGCCTTAGTTTTGGTCTCTTACTAAAAGGATTTACAAAGTTGAGGAAAAAAATTTGATATTTCTACTAAAAAAAAGGTTAAATGTGCGGAAAAATGGCTACCCAATGACATGACCTCCATTAAAAACTGTATGAGAGATCAAACCCATTAGACCTACACTGCCACCACCATAAACCAGGTCTATTTTTCTGTCCCCAGCTTGCTCACTTTCCAGCCACCGCCAATTATTACTTGCTGCCCGCTATATGACACAATGATCTCTTTCAAACTTCAGTGCAATTCATGAGACAGTATTGTAGGTTCTGCCATTGATCATCCGCAGAAGCATGCACAACTTCAACAACAAACAAACAAAATCCTAGATGGAATAAGCTATCACATGTGCATCACATGCTGGAGATACAATAACAAATAGTGCCAGAACAAGAACATAAATTAAGACTCCTCGAGTCCAGTAATCAGACAAAAATATCTTATATAATGCAAACATCTATCCTATACAAAAAAAGAACGTTTACAATAACTGGAGTTCGTACTTAAGATTTATAAATGAAATAAGGGTTAAATTTGGCAACGTTAGTCAACCCTATTATCAATAGATATATCATAAAACATCATGACAAAAGAGAATAAAGAAAACATGCATCCATGCAACATCAAAAATCAGACAACTGGTGCAAATGTTGTTCCGCTAACAGTGTACTAACTGGTAATTGGACCACGATGCACAGATCCGACTACACAAATCTGTATATCATTGGAGAGAAAAGGATACGTGAATAAGGAAATTCTTACAATTGAATTATCTAAAATGAAAGTGAGGATAGATCAAGATTACTCTAGAGGGGGGGGGGGGGGGGGGGTGAATAGAGTATTTTAAATTAATCTTACTTAGCCAAAAAAAAAACTGTATAAAACAATTTTAGTTATTTAGTATATGTGTAAGAAAGTGCAGCACAGGTATAAATACAAACTGGAACACAGCACAAACAAATAATAAAGGCAAGCACAGAAGACACAAGGATCTATAGTAGTTCCCCACAACTTGGGTACATCTACTCTTCTACCACCCTGGTAGGAAATCCACTAAGGCCTTTTTTGATCAGGTGAGCCTTCACCACAGAGCTTTTGATCAGGTACTCTAAACCACAATTTAACTTTTAAAGGGAGCTAGAACCCTGTACACAGTTATAGGATAACAATAAAATAAAAGTGATGATGTCTTCTCTTTTCTCTAACAACAGAGAAGACTAGTGGATTGATGAAATTGTCAGATCTCCCCCTGTGAGTAAGAGTAAGTAAACAGGAGAGAAAATCTGCTCAGGGTGTAGGTCTTCTTGATCTTCAGAGTATCTCCAGCACAAGTTCTCTAGAGGAAAAATGATGCAGATGATTTCTAGAGATTGAACGTAGGTGTCTGGAAAGAAAGAAGACTTCAGAGAGAAAAAATAAAGAGAGTTCTTCTTGAGGAATGAATATCTGAGTAGCACACAGCCTCACTGATATATATTGTATCTGTATCTCTCTCTAGTATAAATAGCAATGATAATCTCCCTTTTTTTTTAGAGAGAGAGAGTTGATCCTCTTTAAAATTTCAAACAGGGCTGGAAAGGAAGGAGACAAAAAGGAAGATTTTTCTGGAATACCAATATATTAAATTCCTTGAAACTTGCAATCTGCCTTATAAAATAATCTGCACGCAGCCCTTAATTAATGCAGCAACGGTCATAAAATCTTTGATAGAGAATACTGCAATAACTGACTGATATTTTAATTAGACCAGCTGTCAGCCTTCATAAGAAATCCTGAGGATAACTCCAAAATAATACTCTGAATAGAAGAGGTCACGGAATATAGAGACTCTGAAGAAGTTCGTTGATCTGAAGGGAAGTTCGTCGAACTTGATCTGGGAAGTTCGTCGAACAAACAGAAACTTTCGTCGAACAGGACTTTTGAAGTTCGTCGAACCAAGTTCGTCGAACGAAACTTGAATTCGTCGAACGTACTGGAGGTTCGTCGAACACCCTGACTTAGCTAATCTTCAAATTTCTTCTAGACTTAGCCTATGACCCTTATACTATACATGTTGGGTCACAACAGATCCTATACCTGGAAATAGGCATCCTAGTCCAAATCAGTAGTAGGGTTGAACTGTGTTCCAACAATCTCCCCCTATTTGGGTTAGGATCCTATGAATAGCACTTATCAATTTAAACAAATATGCAAGAAAGAGGGAGCAGATATAGATCAATTGTCATAAGCAGATATCATCACAGGATAGTAAAAAGTTAATTAATCAGAGAGAGTGTTAAGGATTCCTGTCCTCTAAAGATGACTTCTTGAAGATTATTTTCCTGCTAGTATCTTCAGATTGCCTTTTGCTTAGCTTGCAGTCTTTATCACCCAGTGTTACCTTCTTGGAGATATTTGGCAGCACAGCCTCTGGATGGAGACTTATGTAGGCCGAAGTGTTGAACATATTTTTCACCTGGTATTGTTGAAGTTTCTGTTCTCTATAGGGAGATATGGTAGAAATATGAGAAGTATCCATACTCTTTTCTCTGGCCTTTTTGATCTGAGAAAGAGCAACATGCTCTCTAAACCTTGCCATATTGTACAATCTATCTGCTTCAGCTTTATCTTCAGCTTCCTTATTTTTGATTTCTTGTTCAGATAATTTGCTATGCTTTCTTCCATAAACCTGATAGTCTGAAGATCTTTCTTTCTTAATAGAAGAGGATTGACCAGATGGCTTGGAGCCAGCAGACTGAGATGACCTGGATGTGGAAGAAAGTCCTCCTGCAGAACCTGCACCTGGAGGAGGTGGAGGAGGAGGGGGTTTCTTGAACACAGCAGGGTGATCCTTCTGGTATCTTCTTTCAAGCTTCCTTCTCTTGAGCTCATTCTTGGAGAATTGCATCCAAGGTTGAGTTATTTCATGAGGCTTGAGATTTTTTTGCACATAATAAGGAATATCATTTTTATCAGGCTTTTTAGACGGGGCTGGCAGCTTCTTGCATGTAGTTTTTCTTTTTCTTGATTTGACTTTGGCATCACTATCATCACTGTCATCATCATCATCAGAGTTTGAAGATGAAGGCACATTCTCATACATTTCATCAATTTCCTTGTATGCTTCAGTCATTCTTTTCTCTAAATCAATATTCTTGACAGTAGCAGCAGCAGCAGGCTCAGAAGAGGAGGAGAGAACAGAGGCAGAGGCATCAGGCATCTGTTCATCAAGGACAGTCTGTTCAGGAGCAGTAGGTTCCTGATCTGCCTTGGAGATAACTGGCTCTGGAGCTGTAGACATTTGCAATTCTCCATTCCTGGCTTCCAAGTCTGGGGAATAGCAGATAATGGCCTTGGAGAGGTCTTCAGCTGATACCTTGAATGATGGGTCTGAGCTAAGGGACTGATTGGAAAGCTGCAGAATCTTATTTACTATAGGGGAGAGTATGAAGGAGCTGCTGAGAAGAACTTCTGGAGGAGGAGGAAGAGGAGCACTTTCTGTGCTTTGAGCCAGGGAGACTAGTGATGAGCAGACATCAGGTAGGTCTGACCTTTTCTCTTCAGGAGCTTCTGCCTCTAGAGCTTCATCCTGGAACATCTCCCCCTGCCTAGACTCTGGGAAACTAGAGTCTGGGCCCCAAGATGAAGGGAAAGAGGAAGAGGAAAGAGAGGCAAGATGGGAGACAATGAGATCAAGCTTAGAATATACTGGGACCAGACTTTGATCAATAAGCTCTTGTAGTTTAGGAGTTATGTGACCAAACACCTGGGTGGCTATCTGTGAGACATCCACAAACAGTACATCTGGAGTTGGGTGAGAAGAAGAAGAAGAAGGGATGGAAGATGTGGTATGAGCATAAGAAGTGGATGGAGGAGGAGGAGGATTGAAATCTGATGGGATTTCATCCTGAAAAAGGTCTGGAGTGAGAATGTCTTGAGGAGGAGGAGGAGAAATGTGAGGAGGAGAATTAGAGAGAATTTCATTTTCTGGAGGAGGAGGAGGAATCTGGGGTGAGAGAGTGGCTGTTGTAGCCCTGGTGTCCTCAGAAGCTTGAACTGATGGAGTCTCAGGAGCCAATTTCTTCTTGAATGTCCTATCCCACTTCTTGAACAGAAGGGGGGTCAGTTTCTTTGAGGCATTAATGCCAACAGCAGTAGAAACTGAGAGGGATGGACACTTGGCCTGAAGAAAGATTCCCAGAATCCTTCCATAGCCTACATTCCTTGATGTTACTTTCTTTTTGATGGAATCAAATAGAGTCAGACCCCAATTGATGTGCTTTTTCTCAATCAAAGCACTCATGACTAGAAATTGCTGCCTGGTTATGTAGTCATGTGCTGAGCTCTTCCCCATCAGAACCTTTCCCACGACATCTGCCAGGAAGGTGTATTCCACTGTAAAATCACGTTTCAGAAGATGTTTGGGGTTACTCCCGGAGTACCCCATCCTGTCCAGCATCAAGTTGAACTCTTCCTCAGTGAGGTCTAAATCATCATCTCCATTTTCAAAATCAAAAATTTCAGACAGAACAGCAGCATTTAGAACCAATTCATGCCCTGACACTTTTCCTGCAATGTCTGTGCCATTGCGAATCTCAGAAGTGAATGCCCATTCCTTTATCTCATTGGTATGAATCTTGGGCCGACAAGTCATAAACTTGCGCAACCTCGAGTCTTCAAAGAGATTCAGAATGTCTGTGAAGCCTTCTCCGGACTGGGCAAACGATTCTAGATCAATATCGAATCCTGTATCGAACTTTATTGAGGCGAGGATTTCAGCAGTGATCGACATTGTTCCTGCAAAGAAAGAAAAACGATCAAGTGCAAAGGGAACTGGAGGGAGACGAAGAGTTTGAGAGCGCAAAAGACAGAATCCAGACAGAATAGAGATTAAATATTAGGGTTCGCCGAAGACTAGGGTTTTCGCGGAACGAATGTGTCGAGAAGACACGTGTTAGCGAAAAAAGGTTCTTTTGATAATCCCGTTCGACGAATGAAATATTTCGTCAATCTCGTTCGACTAATAACTTTTCAAAACTTCTCTCATAATGAAGATAGAACGTCAAAGACTTCGTCGGAGGGGTTCGACGAAATTAAGACTTCGTCGATCGAGTTCGACGAAAAATTTCTCCGAACTTTTTAGAAAGAATTCTTGACCAGTTCGTCGACCTTGATCGACGAAAAAGATGTCGTTCGTCGAGCGCATTCGACGAATTGTTGGGTAGAGAACTTTGCCAATTAGATTGACTCCTCATTTATCATTCCAAGCTGATTTATAAAGAATTGATGTTTCTTTTCATCTAAGGGCTTAGTGAAAATATCAGCTCTCTGCAAATCAGTTGGTATGAAGTCTAAACATATTTTTCCCTTTTCTACATTATCTCTGATAAAGTGGTGTCTGATCTCAATATGTTTAGTTCTACTGTGGAGTACTGGATTTTGTGCTATTGATATTGCACTGGTGTTATCACAAAAGATTTTGGAATTATTTAGATTGTAACCATAGTCTAGGAGCTGGTTCTGTATCCACAAAAGTTGTGAACAGCAACTGCCAGCTGCTATATATTCAGCTTCTGCAGTTGATGTAGACACAGAGGTTTGTTTCTTACAAAACCAGGACACAAGCTTATCTCCAAGGAACTGACAAGTTCCTGAGGTGCTCTTCCTGTCTATTCTGCATCCAGCATAATCAGCATCTGAATATCCAGTCAACTCAAATCCTGATTCTGTAGGATACCAGAGTCCTAGATCTGGACAACCCTTTATATATCTTAAAATCCTTTTTAATAAAACATAGTGAGATTCTTTAGGATTTACCTAAAATTTAGCGCAAATACATGTGGCAAACATGATGTCTGGTCTACTGGCTGTTAGGTATAAAAGAGATCCCACAATGGCTCTATATACTTTCTGATCAACAGGTTTTCCTGATTCATCAGTGCCAACAGCTGCATTTGAAGGCATGGGAGTTTTCATGGGGGAGGCATCTGACATCCCAAATCTTTTAACAAGCTCTTTAGCATATTTAGATTGGGATATAAAGATGCCTTCTTTTGTTTGCTTAACTTGCAAACCAAGAAAATAAGACAGTTCTCCCATACTGCTCATTTCAAATTTTGAATGCATTAGATTTGAAAATCTTTTGCATAACTTAGAGTCTGTAGAACCAAATATTATGTCATCTACATATATTTGTACCAATAGGGTTTCAGATTTATGATTTCTAAAAAATAATGTTTGGTCTGCTTTACCTCTAGAAAATTTATTTTCCAAAAGAAAGTTTGTAAGGGTCTCATACCATGCTCTAGGAGCTTGTTTGAGACCATACAAAGCTTTATGTAATCTAAATACATGAGAGGGTTGAGTTGGAGAAACAAAACCTGGTGGTTGTTCCACATATACTTCTTCCTTGATATCTCCATTTAGAAAAGCACTCTTAACATCCATTTGAAATACCTTGAATCTTTTGTATGCAGCAAATGCTAGGAATATTCTAATTGCTTCCAGTCTTGCTACAGGTGCAAAGGTCTGATCATAATCTATGCCTTCCTCTTGGCAGTATCCTTGAGCCACTAGTCTTGCTTTATTTCTGACTATGACTCCTTGAGCATCCAATTTATTTCTAAATACCCATTTAGTGCCAATTACTGGATGATTCTTGGGTCTTGGAACAAGTTCCCATACTTTGTTCCTTTCAAATTGATTTAATTCTTCTTGCATAGCAGTAATCCAGTTGGGATCTTGCTCTGCATCTTTGATGGATTGAGGTTCAATTTGAGAGAGGAAACAGGTGTGCAAATTATTTAGATTTAGTTGATTTCTTGTTTGCACACCCACTGAGATGTCACCAATTACTTGAGATCTGGGGTGATCTCTTATGTTGACATAATCAGTAGGAAATATAACTTCTCCTTGAGCTTGTTCATTTTCTCTATGAGGAATTTCTATGTCCTCCTGAACTTCAGCATTAATAGCTTCAAGATTTGTAGGAATATTTTCTGTATTCAATGTTGGTTCATTATGACATTCTTCTTCACTGTCCTCATTAGGTAATTGAGAAGGATTTATTAAATCCTCTTTCTGTAGAGTTAGGTTATCTAACTTCTCACAGAGAATTGGTACCTGTGCATCTTGTGAGGTAGAGATATTTCTCTCCTTGCTGCTTAAGCTGGTTTCATCAAAAGTTACATGAATAGATTCTTCTATTTTAAAAGAAGATTTATTAAATACTCTGTAAGCTTTACTACTAACTGAATAACCAAGAAAAATGCCATCTGAGGCTTTTGCTTCAAATTTCCCTAGGTGCTTCTTGTCATTATTATGAATGAAGCATTTACAGCCAAAGATCCTAAAGTAATCTACTCTAGGCTTCTTCCCTTTAAGCAGTTCATAAGGTGTCTTCCCCTTTTGTTTATGAATTAAACTTCTGTTTAAAACATAATTTGCTGTGCTGACAGCCTCAGCCCAGAAGGATTGGGGCAAACCAGCATCTGCAAGCAATGTTCTTCCAGATTCAATTAGTGTTCTATTTTTCCTTTCAGCTACCCCATTTTGTTGAGGAGTTCTAGGAGCTGAAAAGCACTGCCTGATACCTTCCTTCTCACAGAATTCTCTCATCAGAAGAGATTCAAACTCAGTGTCATGATCACTTCTGATCAATGCAATCTGAGTAGAATACTCAATCTTGATGCTCCTGAGAAAGTCTGTAAGAACTTTGAAATTATCTGACTTGCTTCTCAGAAAGAATACCCAACTAAATCTAGAGAAGTCATCAACAATAACTAAGGTGAAAGACTTACCTCCCAAACTGTGTATGGGAAGGGGTCCAAAAAGGTCTAAGTGCAGTAAATACAAAAACCTAGGAGAATCACTCTTAGATAATGACTTAAAGCTGCTCTTAGTCTGCTTTCCCAATTGGCATGCTCTGCAAAGGCTTTCCTTCTTGTATGATCCAGAAGGTAGTCCCCTGACAAGATTGCCCTTTGATAATTTGGCTAGAGTTCTATGGTTTACATGACCTAGTCTCCTATGCCACAAATCAGTGTTTTTACTGACTTGGTTAAACAAGCAGATTTCAGGTTTGGCTGAATCAAAATCTACTAAATAAACATTACCTTGTCTATTTCCTAAAATGACATTATTATTTTCAGAAATGATAATGCATCTAGATTGGTTGAAGCATACCTGATAACCTTCATCACATAGTTGACCTATGCTGATGAGGTTATGTTTGAGTCCACTTACATAGGCTACCTTTTTGAATGTGATTGTCCCAATCTGGACTGATCCATTGCCTTCTGTCTGTCCCCAATTGGAATCTCCAAAAATCACTCTTGGTCCAAGCTTTGCTTTGTAGTTGATTAATTTGGCTCTTGTTCCTGTCATATGTTTTGAGCATCCACTGTCCAAGTACCACTGTTCCTCTGTAGTAGGACAGTTCTTTTTCTGCAATAGAAAGGAGGTTAGGTGTTCTTAACCCAGGTTACCTTGGGTTGCTTTTTGTAACCTTGAAATGCATAAATATAAGAGACAACAGGTTGACTATGATAACCTTGAGGGTGATATTTTCTAGGAGGGATAATCCAATCACTAAGTGAATTCTTCATTTTAGAAGAGGATGTATATTGTCTGTCTTTAGTAAAATTTGCGTTCGACGAACTTTGTTGTGTTCGTCTACCTGGTTCGACGAAAGATGTGGCATTCGTCGAGCCCTGTCTGCAGTAGGTTTGCTGTTTAGATTTAGGCCTTGGTTTTCGTCGATCGCTGTTCGACGAACTTGCTTGTGCAATATTTGTTTCAGAAATTTTTTCTGTGTCTTGTATTGCTTCCTTCTCTTTTGCAGATACAAATTTTACTGGGGTGGATAACATATTCTTCTTCAAAAGAAGAGGTTGATTAGATGATGCCCCCAAGCCCAGTTTACCAGTCAGCCTGGCATTCACTGTGCTTGTGATGTCCATCAGCTTGAGACTTCTCCCATTTAGAGAGTTCTCTAGCTGCTTGGCCTCAGTTAGCTGTGTTTCTAGAGAACTTATTTGTTCCCTGGAAATTCTTAGCTCATTTTTGAGGTTAGTGTTTTCAGTGGATATTCCATCCATCTTAGCTAACTTGTCTCTCAGAGCAATAATTTCTTTCTCTGATCTGATCATATCTTTACACAATTGTTTAAAGTCATCTTTAAATTGTTCTGAATGAAAATCAAAACTAGAAATTACCTCATCCTCATTTGCTTCCAATTCATCATCTGAATTGTCATTTGATGAGGAGGCATTAATTGCCATCATGCAGAATTCCTTGTCTTCTGTTTCCTTCTCCTCATCACTGGAGCTGGAGGATGACTCAGATTCAGTGTCACTCCAGGTTTCAGCAACAAAGCCTTTTTCTCTTTTCTTGTGGCCTTTTGATGAGTGTTTGCTGGAGTGTTCCTGCTCTTTTCTCCTGCTTTTCTTGTGAGCTTCTGGACATTCAGTGATGATGTGTCCAGGCTTCCTGCACCCAAAGCATATTATTTCTTTAGATGGAGTTTTATCATACCTTGGCTTTTCATTGTGCCTGTTGGGTTTTCTTCTAAAGTCCTTCCTTGTCATCTTGTAAAATCTCTTTGCTAAGAGACTCAGCATCTCCTGATCACCAATCTTCTTTTCTTCCTCTGCTGCCTGAAAGGCAATGCTTTTCTCTTTCTTTGAGGATGAGGAAGGAGAGGCTTCTGCTTCTCTGCTTTTTATCAGCTGCTCATAGGATTTGAGCTTTCCAAGAAGATTCTCAGTTGTAATCTCATTTAGTCCTCTGGCATCTTTAATTGGCCAGATTCTTGTGTCCCAAGAGCTGGGAAAGCACATTAGGATTTTGTCATTAACTTCAGTGACTGTGATCACTTTTTCAAGGGTTCTTAACTCTTTAATGATGAGGCTGAGTCGGTTGTACATGTCTGCAACAGTCTCTGATTCTCCCTTTTTGAAGTTCTCATACTGGGAGATCAAATATGATCTTCTGTCTTTTCTCTCATCTGCTGATCCTGCCACCATTCTTGTGAGGGAGTCCCAAATTTCTTTGGCAGAGGTGCAGTCAACCACCTTTTGAAATATGTCATCAGTCATGGTTTGTGCTAAGATATTCATGGCCTTTGCATCAGCAGTTTTCTGTTTCTTTTGTGTTTCTGTCCATTCTGGAGGAGGGACAGCTGTTGTGTCTGATGTTGTATTTGTTGTTGAGGTTGATGCAGTTGGAGGTCCTGTCAAAATCGAATTAAAAATTTCTTCATCAATAGAATTCATGTAAAGTTTGATCCTTGCTTGCCATAGTGGAAACTTGTTCAGATTGCACATAGGAGGTCTTGTGCTTGAATATTCTTTGTTCTGTGCCATGGCTTTAATGGACAAAACCTTTAAAGTAGTCTAGATCTATCAGATCTGTTGGTCCAGGTGTTAGCCTGCAACAACCAACCCAACCTCTGATACCAATTGAAAGTGAGGATAGATCAAGATTACTCTAGAGGGGGGGGGGGGGGGGGGGGGGTGAATAGAGTATTTTAAAATAATCTTACTTAGCCAAAAAAAAAACTGTATAAAACAATTTTAGTTATTTAGTATATGTGTAAGAAAGTGCAGCACAGGTATAAATACAAACTGGAACACAGCACAAACAAATAATAAAGGCAAGCACAGAAGACACAAGGATCTATAGTAGTTCCCCACAACTTGGGTACATCTACTCTTCTACCACCCTGGTAGGAAATCCACTAAGGCCTTTTTTGATCAGGTGAGCCTTCACCACAGAGCTTTTGATCAGGTACTCTAAACCACAATTTAACTTTTAAAGGGAGCTAGAACCCTGTACACAGTTATAGGATAACAATAAAATAAAAGTGATGATGTCTTCTCTTTTCTCTAACAACAGAGAAGACTAGTGGATTGATGAAATTGTCAGATCTCCCCCTGTGAGTAAGAGTAAGTAAACAGGAGAGAAAATCTGCTCAGGGCGTAGGTCTTCTTGATCTTCAGAGTATCTCCAGCACAAGTTCTCTAGAGGAAAAATGATGCAGATGATTTCTAGAGATTGAACGTAGGTGTCTGGAAAGAAAGAAGACTTCAGAGAGAAAAAATAAAGAGAGTTCTTCTTGAGGAATGAATATCTGAGTAGCACACTGCCTCACTGATATATATTGTATCTGTATCTCTCTCTAGTATAAATAGCAATGATAATCTCCCTTTTTTTTTAGAGAGAGAGAGTTGATCCTCTTTAAAATTTCAAACAGGGCTGGAAAGGAAGGAGACAAAAAGGAAGATTTTTCTGGAATACCAATATATTAAATTCCTTGAAACTTGCAATCTGCCTTATAAAATAATCTGCACGCAGCCCTTAATTAATGCAGCAACGGTCATAAAATCTTTGATAGAGAATACTGCAATAACTGACTGATATTTTAATTAGACCAGCTGTCAGCCTTCATAAGAAATCCTGAGGATAACTCCAAAATAATACTCTGAATAGAAGAGGTCACGGAATATAGAGACTCTGAAGAAGTTTGTTGATCTGAAGGGAAGTTCGTCGAACTTGATCTGGGAAGTTCGTCGAACAAACAGAAACTTTCGTCGAACAGGACTTTTGAAGTTCGTCGAACCAAGTTCGTCGAACCAAGTTCGTCGAACGAAACTTGAATTCGTCGAACGTACTGGAGGTTCGTCGAACACCCTGACTTAGCTAATCTTCAAATTTCTTCTAGACTTAGCCTATGACCCTTATACTATACATGTTGGGTCACAACAGATCCTATACCTGGAAATAGGCATCCTAGTCCAAATCAGTAGTAGGGTTGAACTGTGTTCCAACATAAAATTATTGTCATATTATCATGCAGCATACATAACAAGTAGAACTGCAACCTGAGTAGTGAATAACTCCAGGTTGCAAGAAACAGAAAAAACAAGCTTGATCGCAGATGAGTTCAGATTTCAGCAGTAGAACTGTATATTGAGCTCTACCATATGAACATCCTAGAAAAATAAAGGAGAATTTTTTAAGTTTCTTGCACAATGCAGTTTTATAGATTTAATAATCAGTTCAAAAATCAAGGTCTTTAAGAGCAGATGTTTATAGGAATTTCATTCATAAACCTATGAGTGTCAACCCCTATATCCAATCATCCTACAAAATTGGGCCTCACACGGAGACACATAGTCCAGTCAAAAAGCAAGAAAGAAAATAGTTAAAACATATCTCCTTCATTAAGAAATACAAGAAAACATTTAGGTAAGATTAGTCTAGAAAAAGAACAAGAGCATGAAATTATATAATAAAATTTACAAAAAAAATCTGGAAAATAATTTTGTTGAGTATCACTCAAGACGGTGAGAAAAAAGCTACCTCGGTGGATCTAAAAGCTTCATCTTGGTTTGGATAATGGATGTTTATCAAACCACCAGCTTTTCGGCTCTTGCCGCGTCCACTTGATGTGCATAAAATACTAACAGAATAAACAAACTTACTTTCTACTGTCGATACTCTGTTGTACTTGGGTGCTTCCCATCCTAATCTCTGGCACAACTTCTGAAGCACAGACTTAGGAATTCTTGCTGGATCACCCTGTAATCAAGAAAGTAAGTTGATCTGGGTAGTTCAAATATATATAATGCATGGGCAATGATCAAGAAATTCAAACTGCATCTTGTAATACACCAATTAAAGTACTTTTAACATAATCACAAATATTTTCAATAAATAGAGTCTCAAACACTTTTTGTAATAATCGTAGAATGAAAAAACAATAATTGCATGTAGAAAAGTAAACAAGCACATCCATGTCAACGAAGCCACACACAAGAATTAGCAAACATGCACATCCATGACAACGTAGCCATACATAAGAATTGGTGATAAGCAAGAAATTCCATGCATATACCAATATAAAAGGAAATGGATGCTAAGTTCAGGTATCTCTTTACATTTTACATGCTTGCAATTTTGTTTTATTCATTTTTTGTATGTCTTCTGGATAAGTAAATGTGCTCATTTTATGTATGGACACCTTCACATGCATAAGCAAATAGGGACAAGCATGTAACATTATGAAGACAGAGGTATTAAAAGATAATAATGCTACAAAGCATTACATTTTTCCATATCTCATCAATATTTCCTAGAATATGACGATATTCAAGATGCGATGGATTTTCTGAGGAACCACTTGGCATCACCTGCATCTTCGAACTAGCAATTTCATCGTGCATCTCTGATTCTAAATCTTTTTCAGATAGTCCTGCACGAAAGCAAAACCCAAGAGCATTATGTGTAATATGCAAACTTAGAGATTGTAAGCATGAGATTAAAGCTCTGAGCGTGCAAATGTGAAACCTAAAGATGTGAGTTCTTGCTTAAGTTTGCTGATGATTTCATTATTTTTTTGGCTCATCTTGTTTCTCTTTTGCTTTGCTTCTAAAGCTCCCAATCTTGCTAGACGATACTCTTTAGCAACTGAATCCGCAGGAGAGCATGGATCAACCTCCTGAAATTGATAACATTATCGAAACCTTCGTGGCATTGTAAATTGCACATTATATAGAACTTTAGTTGACCAATAAAATTACACTATCAAAAATGTCACGCAATTCTAAATTATATCAGCCTCTAAAATGGGTATTCAAACCCAATCACAGTCTAACATTCATCAACATCACCATCATCAATATCCTTATCCTAACTATCCTTTGGGAGGCTAAAATTAAAAAATGAGGCTATTATTTCTGTAAAACCTGCAACCATGCAATTTCAAATTAACTACGGCATCAGAGATTCATAGTCGATGATAAAGTTAAGAGTAGCTCAATAACATAATTTTGTATGGATTTTTTTTGCTACTGACATTAATAGATCATTCAACCACCATGCGAAGGAGTACTAAAAGATCTACATACCTTTTCTTTCTCCTTGTCTTCATCTTCCTTCTCTTCTTCTTGCTCCAGATGCTGCCTTATCCACACAGCTTGTGAAGATTTTCCAAAATCTATAGATTCACTTGACTGCTGGACGGGGAAGCAGAGAAAGAAAATTTCAGAGGTTGCCAAACTAATTTTCTTGCAAGCACGACTCCAGCATTTCTGTTGGAGGGGGGTTAGTTGACCTCCTGCAGTAAATTCGTTGAACACGTCTAAATGGAGATGAAGAGGGGTGATGATTAGAAGATGAATCGAGTTGTAGAGGCGGAGTAAGGAGGAAGTCGAAGAGAATGATTACCTGCTATCAGCCTAGGGCGAAGAAGCTGGCGGTGGAACGAAGAGCCGAAGTAGATGGCTGGGAGACCGAGATAAAGAAGACGAATGGAGCAGCGAACATAGCGCTGAAGGTCGATCGAATGGAGAGTAGAAAACAATTTCAAGGCATGGAGAGAACCCCTGAATCCCTCTGGGAGCGCCTCTTGTTGCATAGAAGGCTGGGAGGAGTTGAGAAGTTGATGCCCTACCCGCGCTTCCCTGCTCACGAATGCGCTATGCTTGGGGGAGACGAAATGTTTGATAAAGCAATCTTTCGTTTTGCCAATTAATCTTCCATAAATTTCATGGCATATAATATATTAAAATTAATAAAATTCATTTTTTTAGGGCAATGTTATAGGCAGTCCTATTCTCGCTATTCGCAGTCCAATTTTTACGAATTTTTCCACGCTTTTTGAAAATACACTATGTACATGCATTTTTAGGAAAATTGTTCAACACGTAAGTTGTAGATCTCGTCGAGATCTACAACTTTCGTGTTGAACACTTTTCCTAAAAATGCACGCACAAGGCGTATTGCCGCCCTGATTGAAACATGGGCGTAATTTTTGTAAATATGTCTTGTACATGCATTTTTAGGAAAAGTGTTCAACACGAAAGTTGTAGATCTCGACGAGATCTACAACTTTCGTGTTGAACAATTTTCCTAAAAATGCATGTACAGAGCGTATTTTCAAAAAGCACGGAAAAATTCGTAAAAATTGGACTGCGAATAGCGAGAATAGGACTGCCTATAACATTGCCCTTTTTTATTAATACAACTTCAGCGACTCAACTTAACGAAATATTCAACTCATAATTTTAAATAGGGTCATTTATGCAAATTTATTACTTTATTTGATATGTTGACTCAACAGTTGTTGGGTTTTGTATCCACAATAACCTTGATTTGTAGATAGTCAACTTTGAACCAAGATTGAATTGTTTGTGTATTTGATATATTTTTCTAGTATTGTTCTTGCAGGATCACTTTGCTAAGTGTAGACCAATGTCAGGTCACAATGGGTCAATAAGCACAGTCTCATGCAATGTAATTCTTCATTGTGTGGGGTATGAGGTTGACTCATGTGTGATCTCTCAATTGGGATACACTTTAATGTTCAAGACATTAAAGATTCAAAGCTTAGGTGTACAGCATTGGTCTGAAGACAAAGGAAGAAAGTTTTATAAGTAAATTTTTTCGAGAAGTAAGGGTATTTTCCGAGAAGTCCTTCTATGCTCTCGAGAAGTCCTTGATTATTTTCGAGAAGGGTTGTTTCAGATGTCTCTCGAGAAATTGTTGAATTTTCCGAGTAGTTATTTGCATTTCTCGAGAAATCTTTGTGATCTCGAAAAGTCTTCTTTGTTTTCGAGAAAAATTCTTTTCCAGTTATTTTCGAGAAGTCTGTCTCAGCTCAGCTTTCGAGAAGTCTTTTTCTCTCTCGAGAAGTACTTTTGTTTTCGAGAAATCATTGGTTCCTTCGAGAAGCTGTCTCTCTAAAGGTTGTTCTCAAAATTGTTCTGAAGTTTTCGAGAAGTTTCCTTTGTTCTCGAGAAGTCTTGTATCTCTTGAGAAGTCCTGTCATAATTCTTTGAATCTCTCTTCTAAAGTTGTTTTTCGAGATCTAGCCAGTTTCTCTCGAGAAGTCTTGGATCTCTCGAGAAGTCTGATTCTATCTTTTCTCTTAAGCTCTGTTTTCCGGTTTTGATGTCAAGTCTTTTCCGTCAAATTGACGTGACGTCTTTCCTCGTTTTAAGGTTTAATCGTTAGATCTTCATCTATATAATGATTGCTCCTTAAGAATGAGAGGTAGCAATCATTCAGAAGATCAGAGTTCGTTCATTTCTCAAAACCCTAATCTGATTCAAGATCGTCGTCTAGTGCCGTGCATCGCCATCGTTGGAGTTCGATCGTGAGTTATCTGATTTCGTCTCCAAGTGGAAGAAAAAGCCGAAGCCATTTCTGTTGCAAGAAGGAAGAAGATCATCATCAAATTTCTCAGATCTGATCGTGATTCATTGAGTATTGTTTTCAATCTAAATTTACATTTAATTGTAGGAGAGATTGTTCTCCGAGTTGTAGGAGAGGTATTCTCCGAGTTGTAAGAGAAGATTATCTCTGAGTTTGTAGGAGTTTGATCTCCGAGTTTTAAGAGTTTTGACTCTGAGGATTGTAGGATCATTCTTGATTCGAGATTTAGTGAAGTAGTCAAGTCTAGCTGTGGTGCTAGATTGGCGAGGCCGGCAAGTGGAGTACCCAAGAACGGGGAACCACTATAAATTTCTTGTGTCGTCTGTGGTTGTGATTTGCATTCTGTGCGTTCTTTATTTTCAAGATTATTAATTCCGCAAAAGACGCGTTTATCACCTATTCACCCCCCTCTAGGTGATTTTGGTTGGCAACAAGATATTACAATTGGTATCAGAGGTGTTGTTGTTCGTATTAAGGTTAACACCTTGAACAAGATCTATCCATTCTAGTTACCTGCAAATCATGGAAAAGTGCAAGGAATCGTCTTCTTTGAAATTACCAATATGCACTAAGGCTAATTTTCCTATGTGGAAAGAAAGAGTCAGATTTTATATGGAAGCCGCAGACCCGAGAATCTTCCAAGTCGTGGAAGAAGGACCTCATGTGCCTATGACCGCTTCTACTATTGATCCAACCTTAAGAGTACCAAAGAAAATGATGGACTTAACAAAGGATGAGATTGCACTCGTTGCTTTGGACAAAAAGGCAAAGAACATAGTTGCCAGTGCAGTGGATGATTCAATGTTGCAAAACTTAATTCACTGAATTCTGCCAAAGAAATGTGGACGTCTTTAATAGTCCTTATGGAAGGTACTGAAGAAGTAAGAGATGATAGAAGATCTCTTTTGAATCAAGAGTACGAGGCTTTCAAGAAGAATAAAAAGGAGTGCATTGCCGATGCTTATGAAAGATTCTTCAAGATAGTAAACGGCCTAAGGAATTATGGTCGGGAATTTACTAATGGTGAACTAAATGACAAATTCCTGCGATCCCTAACGAAAGACTGGGATAGCAAGATAGTTGCAATCAGAGAATTTGGGAAGTTACCAAATCTAGACCCTCAGAATCTGTTTGGGAAACTATTATCCCACGAGCTACAAATGAAATTCGGAAAACAGAAGAAGATGGGAATAGAGCTTCTAACAAGGAAAGGACCTTGGCTATGAAAGCCGAAAGCTCCAGAAAAAGCAGAGCTTTGTCTCCAGTTAGAACACAAGAATCTGATGATGAAAAAGAATCTGAAGCCGACTCCTCCAGTTCTGACATGTCTGATGGAGAGTTTTCTCTAATCTCTCGTCAGTTTAAGAAATTGTTAAACAAAAGAAGACACTTGAAGAATAAGTTTTCCTCTGACAATAGACATTCTCGACGTGATGGTGATTATCACAAAAAGAGCTCTAGCAATCATGACAGGTATAAATCTAAAACTGGTAAACATATTTCTCCTGATATAGTTTGCTATTGTTGCAATAAGCCAAGGCACATGATTGCTGAATGCCCTTATAAAAAGAAAGAGGGTGGAAGAAAAGAAGAAAGGAAATCCACCCACGGGAAAAGGAAGACTGAAAAGAGTCTAGTCGCTAAAAAGAATAAAACTTTAAGCGACAGTGACTCGGAGAAATCAAGTAGTGAAGAAGAAGCCTACTTCGGGCTAATGGCTATGACTGATGAAGAAGAAGAACCTCCATATACTGGGAAGGTAAATTCTCACACCGCCTTATCTGATTCTGATCAAGCTCCAGATGAGCAAAAGGATTATCTCTCAGATGATGATTCTGACCTCATGACCCAATACACTGAAATGCTTAAAAGTTTTGACAAATGCCGTAAGGTAGTCAAAATACATGCCAAGGAGATCATGTCTCTCAAAGAAGTGGAATCTAATTTGAGAAAGGAAGTTGAACAACTTTCTTTCCTCAAAGAGGAAAACCAAGTCTTGAAAGACAAGATCAAAAGTTCAGATGAGCTCCTTGATCGGAGAGAGAACTCCATCAAAGTTTTGGAAGAACAGCTAGCCGCTGAGAAGAAGCTAGTTGAAAAGTTTTTACAACCAAAAACCATTCTTCCAATCATTGATAGATTCTCCGCTAAAGCAAGTGGAATAGGTCATGTGGCTGGACCTAGTAATTCTTCTAAGGGCATCCATGCCAAAAAGAATAATAAGGTTGCTATGAAAGCCACCGCCGAAGAGAAAGGGAAAGCCCATCAAGATCAAGTGACATTTAGGAAAGTTATCTTTCCTACAAATAATTATGATCTGGAAAGCTCCTATGGTCATTTGACAAGACCAGTTAACTTTGGACCTGTCATTGACTACAAGGGGTGGACTCGTCCTAGAAACTTTGGCGCAAGTGTATTCAAAGCACCTTATGAAGAGATCAATCTGAAAGATTATGGTCCTTATGTTCATGGTCCAAGTGCTTAGAGAGCACCAATAGTAAAAACTGTTGCACCTAAGCATAATGAGACATTCACACCTTGTGTATGTTGTACCCATGAAGCATCCTCTTCCAAGAGTAATGTTCCTGCCAAAGCTATCATTCAAAAAGCAAAGCAGGAAAACACAAAACTAAGGTACAACCGATTTAACTATTGGTGTTGTGGCAAAATATGTCACTTTGCCGTAGATTGTTCATTGTTGGTTCAATTCTACATATTCCAAAAGACCACTAGTAAACCATGCAAGAAAGACCGCTCGAAATGTTAATGTTCCTCATGGTGCTCAACTAACAAGGGACCAAGGACCCAAAGTTGTTTGGGCTCCTAAGGCAAAATAATTTGTTTTTGCAGGTATGTCCAAAGGCCAACAATAATCCTATATGGTATTTGGACAGTGGTTGTTCTCGGCATATGACCGGAACAAGAAGTCTTTTGCAAAATTACATTCCAATTGAAAACGGTCCAAAAGTTATATTTGGCGGATCTGACAGAGGGATAACAAAAGGCTATGGTATGATTTCTAACGGTAATGTATCATTTTTAGATGTAGCTTATGTGGAAGGATTAGAACATAATCTGATAAGCATAAGTCAACATTGTGACAAAGGATACATAGTTGATTTTCGTAGAGATAAATGTTTGATAAAATCGGCAGAAAATCTAGAAACGATTTTATCAGGCACTCGTTGTAGAAATATGTTCTGTTTAAACTTTCTTTGTTTATCATCTTCTACACCAGTGTGTCTTTTAGCAAAAAATAGTGCATCTCTTGCTGACCATTGACATAAGAGATTAGCACATATAAATTTCAAAACTATAAATAAATTATTTTCTCAAAACTTAGTACGTGATGCACCAAATATTAAGTGCATTAAAGATAGACCTTGTCATGCTTGTGTAAAAGGCAAGCAAACAAGAGCTACCTTTAAGAGCATCTTAGGCAAAGATTCTACTAGGTGTTTATACCTACTTCATATGGACTTATTTGGTCCTTTGCAAGTTAGAAGTTTAGGAGGTAAGTCTTACACATTTGTTATTGTAGATGATTACTCACGTTTTGCATGGGTATTCTTTCTAAAACACAAGTCAGATACGTTTGACATTTTCACCAAGTTTGTCAAGCAAATCCAGAACGAATTTGAATGTTCGGTAGTCAAAATCAGAAGTGACCATGGAACAGAATTTGAATCTGGAGCTATGACAGATTTTTGTGAAAGTCTAGGTATCTTTCATGAGTTTTCCTCTCCTCGAACTCCACAACAAAATGGGGTAGCTGAGAGAAGAAATAGAACACTCATTGAGGCTTGCAGAACGATGTTGAGTGACACTTCTCTACCCGAATATCTTTGGGCTGAAGCAGTCAACACTGCATGCCATGTGCAGAACAGAGCACTCATAAACAAAAACCATGAAAAGACTCCTTATGAACTACTAAAAGGGAAGAGACCAACCATCTCTTATTTTATCTTTGGTTGCAAATGCTTTGTACTTAATAATGGAAAGCATTACAAAACCAAGTTTAGCGAAAAGAGTTTTGAAGGTATTTTTGTAGGCTATAGCAGCCATAGTAGAGCTTATAGAATATTTAATAAGAAAACTCTGGTTGTAGAAGAGTCTATTAATGTTGTATTTGATGAAACGAGCATGCTACCTAGCAGCTCTTCTAGTGCTTCTATGGAGGGTACAGGTTCAAAGACACAAGATATAAGCTTGGATGAGCCAGTCAAAGTTGATGCTCAAACCTTCGTCAAGATCTCTTCCCCAATCACAAATGAAGAAGAAGATCATTATGATGAAGAACCAGTACAAGTGGAGGAAGACATTCAAGTAGCAAATGATGCTCCAAATGTTCAAACTGATGCAAGGAACCTTGAGTTCAGACACATGAGAGATCATCCTATTGATCAAATCATAGGAGATCCTCAAGTCGGAATTAGAACAAGAAGAGGTATTACTAACGAAAATATGCATTTAAGTTTTCTTTCACAGGTTGAACCGAAGAAGTTTCAAGAAGCAAATGAAGACCCCCACTGGATAATTGCAATGGAAGAAGAATTAAATCAATTCAAGCGTTGCAAGGTGTGGACACTAGTTCCAAAACCAAAGGATAAAAATATTATTGGAACAAAGTTGGTTTACAGGAACAAGTTGGATGAAAATGGAACGATAATAAAGAACAAAACCAGACTTGTAGCAAAAGGTTATAGACAGGAAGAAGGGATCGACTTCGATCAAACTTATGCTCCTGTAGCAAGACTTGAAGCAATCAGAATGTTCTTAGCCTATGCTGCATTCAAAAGTTTCACCGTATGCCAGATGGACATTAAGTCAGCCTTTCTGAATGGTAACATAAAAGAAGAAGTATACGTTGAACAACCTCCAGGTTTTGTAGATTCTGAACATCCTAACTATGTTTACTTACTACAAAAAGCTTTGTATGGGTTAAAACAAACTCCTCGAGCTTGGTATGAGACGCTGTCTAATTTTCTTCTTGAGAACAAGTTCACAAGAGGAAAGATAGACAAAACATTATTTCTTAGGGAAGTAAAAGACAAGATTTTGCTAGTGCAAATCTATGTCGATGACATCATTTTTGGCTCTACGGACGACAATCTTTGCGAAAAGTTTTCAAAACTTATGCAAGGAAAGTTTGAAATGAGCAGTATGGGAGAGCTAAAATATTTCTTAGGACTTCAAGTGAAACAATCTGAAGATGGAATTTTCATCTCACAGACAAAATTCACCAAGGAGTTGATCAAGAAATTTGGATTGGAGAGTGCAACCTCTATGAGGACTCCAATGAGCTCAGCTATGTCTCTGGACAAGGATGAGAAAGGGAAACCTTTTGATGAAACCAAGTACAGAAGCATAATTGGCTCTCTGCTCTACCTTACTGCTAGTAGGCCTGACATAATATTTTCTACATGTGTTTGTGCCAGATTTCAAGTGAACTCTAAGGAATCTCACTATACCGCTGCAAAGCGAATTTTGAGATATCTTAAAGGTACACCAAATCTTGGCTTATGGTACCCAAGAAGTAATGATAGCGAGCTAATTGGTTATTCAGATGCAGATTTTGCAGGAAGTAGAGACGACAGGAAAAGCACTTCCGGAACATGCCAATTTCTCGGAAGAAGGCTTATCTCTTGGAGAAGCAAGAAGCAAAATTGTGTTGCAATCTCAACAGCCGAATCAGAATATATTTCTGCAGGCAGTTGTTGCGCACAACTTCTTTGGATAAGAAATCAGCTTCAAGATTATAATTTGAAGATAAAGAATATTCCAATGTTTTGTGATTCCTCCAGTGCAATAGCTATAGCAAATAATCCAGTCTCACACAGTCGAACAAAGCATATCGAGTTAAGATATCATTTCATTCGAGAACATGTGGAGAATGGGGATATCAACTTAAGCTATGTCCCTATGGATAAGCAAATTGCAGATATCTTCACGAAGCCACTGGATGAGACTAAGTTCTCTTTCTTCAAAACAGAACTTGGAATGCTGAACATGGAATAATTGTCAAGCAAAGGAGAAGAGAAGAAGAGAAGAAAAATCTAAGAAGAAAAATCCAAGTCATCACTAAACTTCTCGAGAAATGAAGTTAATATCTCAAGAAATGACTTGCTTTTGGGTGAAGATAAAAGTTTTCGAAAAATTGACATCATCTCTCGAAAAATGAATTCACACTTCTCGAGAAATGGGTCATCCCTCGAGAACTTTAATTATCTTTCGGAAGAAAATCGGCAAAGTTCTGAGACTTCTCGAGAACTTTCACAACCTCTCGAGAAATGTTTTATACTTTTCGAAAACTTTAATTTCAATATTCGAGAATATGAAGAGCCAGGTACGCGTGTATTTCATTTTCTTTAAATTAATTAAAACCAAATTAATTGTCACATCAAACCAAACTATATATAGAGTCTCGAAATGAATTAAAAGTTCACGCGAGGTTCTTCAATCTCCTCTCGAAAAACGCCGACGTTTCATCTTCTTTCGCAAATCGTCGTCCCAGTTCGCCGTCAGACGGATTTTCTCTCGTTCCAGCCCATATTTCAAGTTCTCCTCTCGATCAATGGCTCCTTCAGGAAAACCTAAGATCGGTGTCGGCAGTGAACTTGTGCGAGAAGGTCTTCAATCAAATTCAGATGAGTTTCAAAACCTATTTTATCTCCTAGACGCAGCTGGTCTGTCCTTCTTATTAGAATATCAGTGTAGAATTCTGTTTAGAGAAGTAGAGAATTTGTTTATCAACATAAAAGTGCACAAAAACGGAAATAGGATGAAATCAATGGTTGGAAATTTCAAAATCAAGTTGAATCCAAAATCTCTTTCCAAGTATTTGAAAGTTCCATTGGAAGAAAATGAGGATACTATAAGTAATGAGGATTGGGCTCATGCCCTAATCTTTTGTGGACTAGATAAAGGAACATCAACTATTCGTAGACAAAAGATGAATGATGTTGGAAAATTACTGGTGGACATAATTTCAAAAGTATAACTATGTCATACTGGCAGCCTAGGTCATGTCTCTTCAGATGTTTTCAGCCTGATAGCAATAGTGATTTGTGGAAAAAGATTCAGTTGGGCAGGTTTTCTATTCAATAAGATTAAAGAAAGCATTACAAGTCCAAATTTTGCAAGGATTCTGTCACTCTATTTAAATCAGCTTGATCCAGTTGTGTTTGACATGTCCAAAGGAGCTACTATACATCATTTGAAGAAGGTAGATGTTGTCACAATGAAGAGGTGGAACATCTGAATAACTAAGCCAACTGCAGATGCAGGTCTCCAGGGGGAGCCCATTTCTTCAGCTCAATCAGTTCCAGAGTATGAAGCTCCAGCTCCACCTCCAGCTCAGCAACACAGCTCAGTTCCAGATCCATCTCCATCTCCAGCTTCACAAGACACCATTCCCTCAGCAGAGCCAAGTCTCCCTCCTTCACCAAACACAGTTCTTTCTCCATCAGCTAAGGATCCATCAGAACAAGTTCCTTCAGATCAAGTTCCTTTCAAAACTCCATCCATCCCAGATACTCAAACACTGTCAGATACTCATATGGAAGACACTTTTATTTCTCAAGAACAGGTTGTTCATGTCTCACCTCCTCCAGCTATTAATGAAGATAGAGTTGATTCCACTATAGCAGATGTGGTAAGTGAAATTCTTAAGGGTGCTGATGATGTGCTTAGCACTAGTGACCACATGGCTGGGTCAGGTGCTGATTATGATTTTAATATAGAAGTAGATGATGCTTCAGTGCATGGTTCATCTCCTCCCCCAGTACATATTGAGGGGGAGCAAGAGTCTTGTTTAGAAACAAACAGGGATGATCAGGACAAGTCTATTGATGAAGAAAATTAGAGAATCAACATATCTTCTGTCAAGCTCCAAAGTTCAGTCATTCTTGAAGATATCCCAGAAGAAGTTCTGCCAGCTCCTATTCCTCCTTCTCTTTATGATGAAAATACAATTCTTGGCAAAGTTGAATTAATGCTTCAAAGACAAAGTGCCAAAATAGATTACTCCTTCAGAGAAGTCCATGCAAGATTGTCTGAAATTGAAAAGGAAATGGCCAAGGAGTTGAAAGAGTTCAAAACCAGTTCAGATCAATTGAAAGAAGTTGTTATTCAGGGAGGAAAGGCTATTGATCACACCATCAAAAGTGTTGCCACAGTTCTTGCAGAAGTGATTCAAGTCAGAAAAACCCAAGAGTACATGATTTCAAAGGAAGAGGAAAATGCCTTTAAAATCATTGATGAGGTTGGACAGTTCAAGGATTCTATTCTCCAAACCCTATCTGTAGAAGTCAGAAAGGGGGAGGACAGTTTAACTGAGAAGATGACTGGGTTACTGGATCAAACTCTTTTTGATTTTCATAAACATTTCATTAATAGGTTTGAGCAGTTGTCCCAAGGTGTCCAAAAGCAGGTCAATGAGTTAAAAGATTTCACCTCTAATACTACTGTTTGGCTCCACCATGAAATCTTTCCTGATTTGGGTATTGACCCTGCTCAACCTCCTCCTCATTTTGATCAAGCTCAATCTGATGCTCCTTCAATTCCTCAATTTTCTCCAAGGCCAGAAGAGCAGTTTGATGCTATTCCTTCAGTAGCAACTCACTCCTCCATGCATTATTCAAGGAAAAGGAAATATGGTGATGGACCTTCTGCAAGCAGATCTGTTCCTGGCTCCAGCTCAGCAGGTTCTGGTAAAGCAGTTGCAGATGAAGCAAAGGTTTATCCAGAAGTTTGGAGTCCAGTGTCAAAGATTATCATTCTTGACTCTCTCAAGCTTGTAGAAGAAGGAAATGTGAAACCTTCTGATCTGTACAACACTTCTGAATGGAAAAAGTATGAGACAAGCCAAATCAAGAGAAGAATCCATTTCAAGAATTATGGGTACAACAATCCAACAGCTCCAGAAGCTCCTCCTAAGTATCATCCAAAGCCATATGTTTATTTTGAAAGGCAAGAAATGTTGAGAAAGCAAAAGGCAGATATCTGAAGTCAAGTTTTCTTTGAAGATCTTTAAAACTTTATTTTTATATGCCTGTGTGAACTTTAATTCATTAGACAATCTTAAATCTAAATATAGTTTTTGATTTTGATGTGACAATCATGTTCTTATATTTAGATATTGTTGTTAATATTCTTTCCAGTATATCTTTTTATATTTGTTACAATTCATCTTGGTAAGTAGGGTTCTGACTTCTACAAATAGGGGGAGATTGTTGGGTTTTGTATCCACAATAACCTTGATTTGTAGATAGTCAACTTTGAACCAAGATTGAATTGTTTGTGTATTTGATATATTTTTCTAGTATTGTTCTTGCAGGATCACTTTGCTAAGTGTAGACCAATGTCAGGTCACAATGGGTCAATAAGCACAGTCTCATGCAATGTAATTCTTCATTGTGTGGGGTATGGGGTTGACTCATGTGTGATCTCTCAATTGGGATACACTTTATGTTCAAGACATTAAAGATTCAAAGCTTAGGTGTGCAGCATTGGTCTGAAGACAAAGGAAGAAAGTTTTCTAAGTAAATTTTTTCGAGAAGTAAGGGTATTTTCCGAGAAGTCCTTCTATGCTCTCGAGAAGTCCTTGATTATTTTCGAGAAGGGTTGTTTCAGATGTCTCTCGAGAAATTGTTGAATTTTCTGAGTAGTTATTTGCATTTCTCGAGAAATCTTTGTGATCTCAAAAAGTCTTCTTTGTTTTCGAGAAAAATTCTTTTCCAGTTATTTTCGAGAAGTCTGTCTCAGCTCAGCTTTCGAGAAGTCTTTTTCTCTCTCGAGAAGTACTTTTGTTTTCGAGAAATCATTGGTTCCTTCGAGAAGCTGTCTCTCTAAAGGTTGTTCTCGAAATTGTTCTGAAGTTTTCGAGAAGTTTCCTTTGTTCTCGAGAAGTCTTGTATCTATCGAGAAGTCCTGTCATAATTCTTTGAATCTCTCTTCTAAAGTTGTTTTTCGAGATCTAGCCAGTTTCTCTCGAGAAGTCGTGGATCTCTCGAGAAGTCTGATTCTATCTTTTCTCTTAAGCTCTGTTTTCCGGTTTTGACGTCAAGTCTTTTCCGTCAAATTGACGTGACGTCTTTCCTCGTTTTAAGGTTTAATCGTTAGATCTTCATCTATATAATGATTGCTCCTTAAGAATGAGAGGTAGCAATCATTCAGAAGATCAGAGTTCGTTCATTTCTCAAAAACCCTAATCTGATTCAAGATCGTCGTCTAGTGCCGTGCATCGCCATCGTTGGAGTTCGATCGTGAGTTATCTGATTTCGTCTCCAAGTGGAAGAAAAAGCCGAAGCCATTTCTGTTGCAAGAAGGAAGAAGATCATCATCAAATTTCTCAGATCTGATCGTGATTCATTGAGTATTGTTTTTAATCTAAATTTACATTTAATTGTAGGAGAGATTGTTCTCCGAGTTGTAGGAGAGGTATTCTCCGAGTTGTAAGAGAAGATTATCTCTGAGTTTGTAGGAGTTTGATCTCCGAGTTGTAAGAGTTTTGACTCTGAGGATTGTAGGATCATTCTTGATTCGAGATTTAGTGAAGTAGTCAAGTCTAGCTGTGGTGCTAGATTGGCGAGGCCGGCAAGTGGAGTACCCAAGAACGGGGAACCACTATAAATTTCTTGTGTCGTCTGTGGTTGTGATTTGCATTCTGTGCGTTCTTTATTTTCAAGATTTTTAATTCCGCAAAAGACGCGTTTATCACCTATTCACCCCCCCCCCCCCCCCCCCCCCCCCCCCCCCTCTAGGTGATTTTGGTTGGCAACTAGATATTACAACAGTCTATATAGACTTACTTATGTGACTCAACGTCTGTGTATATGTGTCTATGTGTATGTGTGTATCTGTGTTTGTGTTGGTTTGTGTCTGTGTTTGTGTGTCTATGTGTGTATGTGTTTGTATGTGTCTGTGTTTGTGTTTTTGTTTGTCTATGTGTGTGTGCCTGAATGTGTCTTTGTCTATGTTTCTATGTGTGTCTGTGCATGTGTGTGTTTGTGTCTGTGTCAGTGTCTGTGTGTCAGTGTCTGTGTGTCTATATCTGTCTGTGTCTGTGTTTATGCCTATGTGTGTGTCTATGTGTCTGTGTGATCTCTAGCCATGTGTGACTATGCTTGTGTGTGTCTGTGTCTGTGTCTATGTGTGTTTGTGCATGTGTGTGCCTGTGTCTGTCTGTTTGTGTCTTTGTCTGTCTATATCAGTGTCTATGTCTATGTATGTATGTGCATGTGTGTGTGTCGGTGTATGTGTGCGTGTCTGTGTCTGTGTGTTTGCGTCTGTGTGTGTGTGTGTGTCGGTGTGTCTGTGTTTGTGTGTATGTGTATGTCGGTGTCTGTGTCTGTCTATGTCTACACCTGTCTCTCTCTCTCTCTCTCTCTCTCTGTGTGTGTGTGTGTGTGTGTGATCTCTAGCAAGCTATGTGTGATTGTGCCTGTGTGTGTCTGTATCTGTGTGTCTATGTGTGTTTGTGCATGTGTGTCTGTGTGTCTTTGTTTGTGTGTCTGTGTCTGTCTATGTCATGTATCTATGTCTGTATGTGTGCGTGTGTCAGTGTCTGTCAGTGTCGTCTGTGTGTGTGTCTGTGTGTGTGTGTGTGTGTCTGTTTGTGTTTGTGTGATCTCTAGCTATGTATGTGTGTATGTGTGTATGTGTGTATGTGTCTGTGTCCGTGTGTTTGTGTCTGTGTGTATAATAATGAGATTCTAGAAGAGGGGAAAATTACTAGATGAGCAAAAAGTTATCTTTGGTGCAACATTCAAAAATGCCCAATATAGTCTTCTTATTTTTTGCTAATTACTTAACATATATTAATAATGTTTTGTAATTATATAAATATTATACCCATTTATGTAATTACATAATATCCCAATAAAAAAAATTCATCAAATCTATTTTTTTTTGCTAGAACTCCTAGACCTATAATAGGTTATTGTCCTAAACCTATTATATATATATATATATTGAGCAATGTTAAATGCATGCCGGTTTTGGCTATATGCAGGCCGCGGATATATGCAGGCCAAAAAATTATTCATGCATGCCAAATTTCATATTTACATACTATATTCAAAAATTAAATTAATATTTTCCTAAATAAATCACCAAGCAAAATAGCATTGATAAAATAAGTAAGTAAAATATCATGCGGTTACGTTGAATGTCAGTGTTTCGGCAGTAAATCTGGGAGTATTATTGATGGAGTATCCCTAAAGGCGCTAACCGCACTCCATTCATGGGGGTGCGTTATCCAAAGAACTCCCACTTGCGACTTAACTATCCGAAGTATAACCATCGAAACCCGCGGGGGGCCGGGCGAAGCCGGGGGGCGGGCGAAGCCCGCCGAGGGCCGGGCGAAACTTTATATATTTAAAAGTTTATATAAAAGTTTTATATATTATATATAAAAGTTTATATAAATGTTTTTATTAAGTTTTATAAAAGTTTATACAAAGAAACTTTATATATATTTAACTATTATATATAAACAAACTTTAAAATGATTTTTTTTAAATATAAATGTGTTTGAAAAAAATAATTATAAAATATTAATGTATATTTTTTTACGGTCATTTTGAGTACGCATATGTATATGTTGCGGGCGAAGCCCGCCGTCGCCGGCCGGGTACTGTAGAATGCGGACGCAACCTGCTAAGAGTCAGCGAGCACGGGTGAAGCCCGTGCAGAGCTGCTCGTAAAGTTTTATATAAAAACTTTATATGAATTTTTTTATAAAAAAACGTTTTATAAAGTCATCTACGGGTTGCGGTTAATAATTGTCTATATTATTTAAAAAGTGGGGCTAAAATATTAGTCACGTATTAGGTAATAACCGTGGCTAGCTAATATAAACTTATTCGTCACGAATCAACCAAACCATGACTAATGTTTTCTTTTTTGCCACGAATTATAGGCATCTGTAGCTAATACTTATTAGCATGAATTGTTTGATAAATAATTTGTTAAATAATCACTATATCACTCATATCCCCTTCGACGGAATATCCTTGATGACAAGCATTGATTGAAGATATTATATTTTGATGACGTTTTAAAAATAATCGTCACAAAAGATAAACATGCATGTTGACATTTTTTATGAAAAATATGGGCAATGCTAAAATTTTGTATTGGTGACGTTTTTGAAAAAAAAAACGTCGCTAAATTGAAAATTAACGGCGACGCTTTAAAAAGCGTCACAATAAAAACGTCATTATAAAGTCTATATCTTGTAAAGTCTATATCTTGTAGTGCAATGCGCGCGATTGAAAAAAAACGTGTGCTCGGGAAATAAAACGCGCATCCGAGTGAAAAGCACGTGCTCGAGCGAAAAATGGGCGCTCGAAGGGTACAATTATTTCACCTCTGCGCACAATGAAAAAATATGTGTGCATGTGGGGCCAGTGCGCGATCGTTATTTTTATTCAAAAATTATAATAATATGTTTAAAATTTTTTGATTTGTTTTGTGCAAAATTTTATGGAGGGAAATTTCCCTCCATATATTTCATTAATGTGAGAGGGAAGGAAATAGACAAAAGTTAATAAACTAGAGGAAAAGAACGGCTCGCGGCGACGGCCGAGAAAGAGAACGACGATGGTGGCGGCCGTGGAAGAGAGAGGCGACGCCGGCGGCGACCGTCGAAGAGAGGGGAGACAACGGCGGCGGCCGTACTTGAAAGACATTGCTACAACTCGCAAATGGATGTTTGTGTGTTTAGTTGTCCGTGTCTGTGTGTGTGCATGTGTCTGTGTTTGAGCCCTGACACATGCAATACGCGCTAGCTCTCAAGCAAAAAAAGGGAAACTGCACGCACGGGAGTGCATTTGCGTGCGCGCGAGAGTGCATTTGCGTGCGCGCGAGAGTGAATTTGCGTGCACGCGAGAGTGCATTTGCATGCGCGCGAGAGTGCATTTGCGTGCACGCGGGTTTGTGCGTGATTTTATTTTAATTCCAAAATTATATTAAAAAATTAATGTCATATTAATTTGCATTCATTTTTACATTTAATATATGAAAGACTTATTATAAGGGTAGCTAATCACCTAGAGGGGGGGGGGGGGGGGTGAATAGGTTATTTAAATTTATTGCAGTTCTTGAAAATAACCTAGATAAATCCGATCAGAGCTTTCAAGAAAAATAACACCACAGAAAAGAACACACAGATTTTTATAGTGGTTCCCCTTATCTTGGGTAATCCACTTTCCCCCTTCTACCCTTCTAGTAGTGTACTAGATAGGGTTTATAACTCCTCCAGATCTCAGACCACAAACAGGTCTTACAGCTCAGATCGCCAAAGGATCTTACAATCTCAGATCACACAGATCCTACCTCAGCCTTATAACTAGGCTTACAACTCAGATTCACCCCTGAATCCTACAACTCAGATCACACCTGATCTTACAACTCAGATCCTTGACAGATCCTACACTCAGATCTGACAACTCAGATCCTACAGAAATTTAGAAAGAAAGTAACAAATACTTAGTCTCAGATTTGCAATTGTTGAGCCTTCTTGATCTGCCTGAATGATCCGACAGAAACCTTCAATAGAACAGCAGCAACAAATGATCTTCTTGATTCGACAGGCTGTGATGACTGTTCTTCTTCTTAGGAAGACAGATTCTTCCTTCTTGACCTCCTCCTTTCAGAAAAAGATATCAGCACCAGATTGCTGAATGAATTCTTCAAATCAGATTGGTTCTGAAAGGGAAGATGACTTCTCAGAAATCTTTCTCAAACTTTCTCTCAAATTGATGGAGACGATGATGGCTTTTGAAAGATAGAAAAAACTTATCTAACTTAACTTTTCTTCACTTCATAACGTTTTTTTTAACTCTACAACCCATAGGTCATGCCTTCTATTTATAGCCTTCCATCTGCGATGTGTGTTACGCTTCTCCACGTCAGCATGACGTCACATCTTCAACGGTCTTTATCAGAAACAGAAGCTCAGCCAGCTGTAGAAGAAATTCCTCAGTTCAGACTATCTGTAGAAGAGGCGTTGAGCGCTTACTGTCTTTGTCAACACTTTCTCAATTAGGCGTCGAGCAACACTCGACGCATACTCCTTAGACTGAAGCTCTCGGCTCCTCCTTCTCAGGCGTTGAGTAATCATCACTCAGTCGACGCCTTTTAACTTTGTCTTCATATCTCTACACTTCTGGATGATGCTGGGCAGATAAGAGTTAAGTCAACACTTCTCATTCCAAGGCGTCGAGCATTATAACTTGGCTCGACGCTTTCTAACTTGAACTCAGAACTTCTGGTTGGCGCTGAGCTGACTGAAGTTAAGTCGACACTTCTCTTTCCAAGGCGTCAAGCAATGTACCTCGGCTCGACGCTTCCGAACTTGGTCTCAGAACTTCAGCGGCGACCTTGTCTATTTGAGTAGTAGACATGAGTCAACGCTTCTGGGTCACAGGCGTCGAGCGATGTATGATGTCTCGACGCTTCTGAACTTGAATAAATTCCATGAACATTTTGCCTGACCTGACCTCCTGCACATTGATTCTAGAGAGTATATCAAATACATTCTGAGATATATCATTGACTTAGAAATGGACTTCTCCAAATCTAGGACATTGTGAGCAATGATCCCAACAATCTCCCCCTATTTGAAGAAGTCATAACCTCAGTCAATGATATACCTCTCTTAAAAAAATGTGTACAAATTTCTATATAGATAATCAAAAAGAAGGAGTATCATACTGTATAGAATCAAATTACCAACACATTCTATCCACAGACATTCTCTCAGACATAACATCTCATATAAGCATAAAAACATAAGCAATTCAGAATAAGATATGTCATGAAGAGAACCATAATCACATCACAGGCATATATATATGTAATCATGAAAAATAGATCACACCAGAAATTCACCAGGATTGTTCAAAAGTATATTAATTACATTCATCAGAAAGAGACAGTAAAGATTAAAGTTCTAAGAATGCCCAGGATCCTTGAATTCAATTTCTCTTTTGGCTCTTTTGACAAGTGCTGCAGCAACTTCCTTTCTCCTTTCGAAATAACCAAATGGCTTTGGGAAGTACCTAATTGGCTCCATTTCTCCTGCCTGGACTTTCCCAGCCATTTTGTCAGCCTTGAATTTGATCTTTAGATCTTCTTGAGCCCTATGCTTTAACCACTCAGCTTCAGAATACCACTTTTCTCGTTGATCTGGATTATTTTTCACAACTTCCCATGCTGATAGAATCAATTCTCTGGAAGATGGAGACCAACGTTCAAAATCAGCTCTTGATTGAACCTCTTCTCTGTACTTTCTTTTGCTTGATTCTTCTTGCTCACTAGTAAAATGTTCTCTTGTACCTTTATCCTGAGGACTGTACATTTGAGCAATCTTCTTTTGAACCTCAGTAAGAGAGATTGGCCCTGTTCCAGAGACTTGATCATTCCCATAGTCTATGGTAGGATATCCAAGAGTTTCTCTTATAGAGTTTGAGGTCCACATAGCATGTTCAGAACTAGCTTGAATCATTGACCTCTCCCCCTTTAGGACTTCTTCAACAATATGATCTCTTATAATATTTTTCTGAAATCTGACTTGACCTTCCAAATGAAGAACTCCACTGTCAATGTTTTTCTTTACTTTAAGAAGATGATCATCTAAAGTGTCTACATGCATTTTTACTTGGTCTTTTAAAACTGTGGAGCTCTCACCAATGTTAGCCAAAATATCAGCATTATGCTGTTGTAATCTTGCTTCAATCTTATTTGTTCCTGTGAGAATTTGTGCTACTTGTTCTTTATACAAAACTTGCACGTTGCTACTCAGTATTCCTTGGTTTGTCTGAACATCATCCACTGTCTTAGTAATTCCGGCTTATGATTCTTTAATAATCTTGGATGCTTCTTTGATGGCATCAAGCTGTTCAGTTGAATAATCGACTGAAGCACCAGCTCTCTTAAAGAACTTTACCATCTCCTTCCTTAAAGCAGACATCTGATGATTGACTTCAAATCTAACCAACTTCATTTGAAAATCCACTTCCTTTTTCATTTTATCATTATTTTCCTCAATATATTGTTCTAACAGTCTCCTTTGATTATTCAGTAACACCTCCAGCTGAGGTAGAACAAGACTAAGGTCCACATGGATTTCCCTTTCCATGTCAACACCTTTGCTACTTACTTCCCTGAGAAAAGAATCATTTCTTTGGCTCATATGAGAGCTAGAGGATTCTATCTTAATAACTTTCTCAGCAGATTTCTTTGTTGCTTCAGGCTCTACATCCACCTCCATTGCCTCAATGACAGAATTTACTTTATCAGGGATCTCAGCCTGAGACTCCCCCTCAATCAAATCAATTTTATCCTGAGCAGGGATCTCATCCTGAGACTCCCCCTCAATTGCTGCTTTGCTTAGTTTGGAATCGTGCTGAACAGGAATCTCATCTTGAGTCTCTTTTTCATTTGGCAGAACCCCTTCAGATCTAGCTGGGGATAATGGAAGACTTCCTCTTTCTTCTTCCCCTTTTTCATTTGCATCCTTAGAAGTAACAGGAGAACTATCCCTTTCATTGTTCTTTTCTACATCTTCAGATGTTGTAAGATTTGGATCATGAATTGGTGAAGATGTAGATTTTCTCTTGGAGGAGGATGTACTAGAAGAGCTTGAAGAAACCTTAGTCTTCTTTTGCTTCTTTGCTTTCTTCTGCTTGGGAGAAGAATCTGCTGGAGGAGGGTTAGATAAGATTCTGTCCCATCTCTCTATCATTCTCATATCCATTTTCTTCATATGATTTATCTTTGATCCAAGTTTATTATTCAAAATGTCAGGGGACACTTTTACTAAATACAGAGACAGTATCCTACCCATGTTGGGTACCTGGATACACTCAACTATTCTGTCAAACACAACTCTTCCCCAATCTGTTCTTAGAGAATGAATGATCCTTGTCAGAAGAATAAACATTTTTCTGGATATTTTGTCATGCGATCCAGTCTTGCATAACAATCCCTTTCCTATCACATCTGTTATCAGTTTGCCTTTCGGATTCATTCCTTTTCTTAGAATACTTCCAGGGATTTCTCTTGACGTGTCAATTCCGCACCAGATTTGTGCTAGTCTAATCTGCTCAGAGGACACCTCTTCCTCTTCTTCGTCCATTTTTAACCTAGGCAGTTTCAGTGCCTTAGCGAGTCTAGATGGAGTTATCTTAATCTTCTTGTCATTCACACTAGTCTTTATCTTTGAATTTACGGAGTCAATTTCTATGTTAGAATATAGCTCTAATACCTCTCGTTTCCAAATGAGAGTTGATTCAGACAACACGAACTCCAGTCCTGCATTGTAGATTAACTCGATTGTTGATTTGATCTCCACAGAAGCTGATTGGAATCCATTTCGAACAAGCTCACTTCCTTCATAGAGATACTCACTGCTTTTGGGAGGCATTGTTTTTGATGATTGAGGAGAGAAGGAATTGATGAAGAAATTTTCTAGGTCAGCTAATTTCGAACTTAGAGAAATACAGCATATACGCTAACGAAGTGACTTCCTTATTTATAGGAGTTCTAATTCAAGAAGATGAGAAGCCGCGGGCTGAACTTGTTTGACAAGATTGATCTAATGGTTCAATTTTACCCTGTCGAGATGGCCTAGCTATGTTCGCATAGGCGTTGAGATCGCTTGACGTCATGTATCTTCAGTCGACGCCATGTGTCTTCTTGACGCCAAATATCTTCTCGACGCTAAATAATTTCTCTCGACGCTAAATAATTTATCTCGACGCCAAGAATTGTCTGTCGACGCCAGATGGCTTCTCAACTCTTCTTATATGGCTTAATCAATATTTTCATTTATTTAATTCAAAATAACTTTAATCCATTTTTAACATACCTAATTCAATTTTAAAATTATTGAATTTGGTTTCATCCAAGGGTTTAGTAAATATGTCAGCAACTTGTTTGTCAGTGGGAACATATTCAATTGAGATGTCTCCATTTTCTACATGCTCTCTAATGAAATGATATCTTATTTCTATGTGTTTAGTTCTGCTATGAGATACAGGATTGTTAGCTATAGCAATAACACTAGTTGAATCACAAAATAGAGGAGATTTACTTAGCTGAACTTTATAGTCTTGGAGTTGATGTTTAATCCATAGTAGCTGAGCACAGCAGTTTCCAGCTGAGATGTACTCAGATTCTGCTGTAGAAATAGCCACACTGGTCTGCTTCCTGCTACTCCAAGATATTAGTCTTTTGCCAAGAAATTGACAGGTCCCAGATGTACTTTTTCTATCCTCCTTGCATCCTGCAAAATCTGCATCTGAAAAACCAATTAGTTCAAAATCATTGCTTCTAGGATACCAAAGGCCAAGATTAAGAGTTCCCTTCAGATATCTCAGGATTCTTTTGACAGCAATGTAGTGAGATTCTTTAGGGTTCACTTGATATCTAGCACACACACATGTTGAGAACATAATGTCTGGCCTGCTAGCAGTTAGGTATAGCAATGATCCAATGATATGCCTCTGTACAAGGTTTCATCCATAGGTTTCCCTTTTTCATCCTTGTCCAGTGACATATTTGTTGCCATTGGTGTCTTCATGACAGAGGAATTTTCCATTCCAAACTTCTTAAGAATTTCTTTTGTGTACTTGGTCTGAGAAATGAAAATTCCTTCCTCAGACTGTTTCACTTGGAGTCCTAAGAAGTATTTAAGCTCACCCATGCTGCTCATTTCAAATTTTCCTTGCATAAGGTTTGCAAACCTCTTGCAAAGATTATTATCAGTAGAGCCAAATATTATATCATCTACATATATTTGTACTAGAATAATGTGACCTTTAACTATCCTAAGAAACAATGTCTTATCTATCTTTCCTCTTGAGAATTTGTTCTCAATAAGAAATCTAGATAATGTCTCATACCAGGCTCTAGGTGCCTGTTTCAGACCATACAATGCTTTTAATAGAAGATAGACATGATTTGGATGAGTAGAGTCAATAAAACCTGGGGGTTGTTCAACATATACTTCCTCCAATATTGTTCTATTAAGAAATGCTGACTTCACATCCATTTGATAGACTATGAAACCAGTGTGAGCTGCAAATGCCAGGAATAACCTGATTGCCTCCAATCTTGCCACAGGAGCAAACACATTATCAAAATCTATGCCTTCCTCCTGTCTGTATCCTTGAGCAACCAACCTAGCTTTGTTTTTGATGATCACACCATTCTCATCTAGCTTATTCCTGAATACCCATTTGGTTCCTATGACTTTATGTCTCTTTGGTCTTGGGACCAATATCCAGACTTTGCATCTTTCAAATTGATTTAACTCTTCCTGCATAGCTGATATCCATGAAGAGTCTTTATTGGCTTCATCAAACTTCTTAGGTTCTATTTTGGAAATAAAACTGTGATGCAAGGCCTCATGTATTGAGTTTCCTCTTCTGGTTTGCACACCATCATTTGGATTTCCTATGATCTGTTCCTTTGGATGATCCTTCAGATGTTTGGTTGCAATCCTCCACTTTTCATTTCTCCTTTGAGAATCTGGTGCATCTGTTTGAGTAGGTTCTTCTAGAGGTTCTGGATGAGGTGGTTCTTCAGCAGCAGTAGGTTCTTCATAATTGTCTTCTGCTTGAGGTTCATCCTCTCTAAATACAATTGTATTCTCAATTGATTCTTCATTATCCTCATTTTGTTGTTAATTGATACTCAGCTCCTTTAATTTCTGTGTTGAACCTGCACAACTAGATAGACTTCCCAAATCCTTATGAATAAGGCTGGTTTCATCAAATACAACATGTATAGATTCTTCTATCCTATTAGACTTTTTATTGAAAATTCTATAAGCTCTACTTTGAGAGCTATATCCAACAAAGATTGCCTCATGTGCTTTTTCAGCAAACTTAGTGAGATGATGCTTTCCATTATTTGATACAAAGCATTTACTACCAAATATTTTAAAATAAGCTAAAGTAGGTTTTCTACCTTTCAACACCTCATATGGAGTCTTATCCAATCTTTTGTTTATAAGAGCCCTATTCTGAACATGACAAGCTGTATTTACAGCTTCAGCCCAAAAATATTCAGGAAGAGAAGAATCACTCAGCATACTCCTACTAGCTTCAATGAGGGTTCTATTTCTTCTCTCAGCAACCCCATTTTGTTGGGGAGTTCTAGGAGATGAGAACTCTTGAGAAATTCTTAGATTCTCACAGAATTTGGTCATTGCACTTGACTGAAATTCAGTCCCATGATCACTTCTAATTTTGGCTACAGAATTTCCTATTTCATTTGTGATTTGCCTTACAAAACTTGTAAATATTTCTAAGGTGTCTGACTTATGTTTGAGGAAGAATACCCAAGTGAATCTGGAGTAATCATCAATTATTACAAAAGTGTATGATTTTCCTCCTAAGCTATGGATTGACATTGGTCCAAATAGATCCATGTGGAGTAGATATAGACATCTAATGGAATCCTTCTCAACAATTGGTTTGAATGAAAATTTGGTCTGCTTACCCATTTGACAAGCATGGCATGGAGCCTCCTGCACACACTTCCAATTAGGTCCACCTCTCACTAGGTCTTTTGAAATGAGCTTATTTATAGTCTTATAATTTATGTGAGCTAATCTTTTATGTCATCGAACACTACTAGAAATCTTATTTTCTGCTACTAAGCATATAGAATTAGTTAGATCAGAACATATGAAATTTAAGCAGTAAATATTGCCACTCCTAGTGCCTGAGAGAATTATCTCATTCTCTCTCTTAATCAAGCACTTATCCTTGTGGAATGAAATGGCATACCCAATATCACATAATTGACTTATGCTGATGAGATTGTGTTGCAATCCATCAACATGAGCAACATTGGTGATGATGACAATTCCATTTGAGATATTGCCATAACCTTTAGTTTTACCTCTTTCAGATCCTCCAAAGATAACCTTTGGTCCATTCCTTATGGGAGAGTAATCATTCAGCAGACTTTTTGTTCCTGTCATGTGCATAGAGCACCCACTGTCCAAGTACCAGATTGGAAGCTGATTGGTCTTTGGACAATCCTGCAAAAAGAATTACTTTTTCTTAGGAGCCCACACCAAGTTGGGTCCTAGAACCTTGTTAGTATGAGCTGGAACATTTAGTTGTTGAATAATCCTTGGTGCTGTGAGATTTGCCATAGGTCTGAATACTGGTCTCCCAGATTTGAATCTTGGAGCAGTTGGATTGAACCAACAGTCAAGAGCAAAATGTCCAATCCTACCACAGCACCAGCATTCATATCTATTATATCTCCTTGAAGGTCTTCTTATTTCTTTATGGTGATTCATATTTTGCCTACTTTCCTTATTCACAGGAGCTATGTAATTTGTCTTAGTGAATTTTACTGGTTCAGTTTTCTTTCTATTGAATTTAGTATTAGCTTTGAATTCAAATAGAGGTTTGGCATTATTATTACTGGGCTGAATTAAATCATCTTTACTATTAGAACATTCACCCTTATAAAACTGATGCACACCTTTTTGATCATGCTTGTTTGTGATGGGCATGATTCTATTATGCTTTAAAGGTTCTAAAGATGCTTTGTCATTAATTTTGAGATTTTTATCTTCATCCCTATCATATCCTATGCCACATCTGTATTGAGCAGAGAATGTGTCTATTATAGGAAGAATAGTTTGAGGTTGTGAGAACTTTGCCACAAGTTTCCTTTCTGCTAGGAGTTTTGCTTCAAGTTCTCTTATTAATTTTTCTTTGGTGCAAAGAGTTTGTATGTGAATAATTGACATGACTTTTAATTTGCTAAGTTCTTTACTTGTCTGATTCAGCCTCTCAGCTGTCTCAGAGTTTTGAACATTGGTTTGCTTTAATTCAGATAATTCTTTTTGCAACCTTTTATTATTCCTTTTGCTCTTCTTAAGTGCTTTGAGAATTAATTGATATTTTTCAATGATTTCATCTATATGAAGTTTAGAGTGTGAGTCATTTTCATCTGAAGGGAATAAGTCTGTTTCAGATTCAGAATTAGAATCAGATAAAGGAGTTGTATTAAGTACCTTTATATCAGCAGTTTCCTCCTGATTCTCTTGATCACTCAATGCCATGAGTCCTGCGTTTTCTTCTTCATCTTCTTCACTATCAGACATTGATAGTGGGGCTTTTATCATAGGTCTATCATTTAGACTGTCTTCATTTTCATTGGCAGCCATCAGAGCTATGAGTGCCTCCTCACTATCTGAGTCAGATGATTGAGATTCACTATCACTCAGAGTGACCTTGCCCTTTTTGGCTATTAGACTCTTTTCATGTCTTTTGTCAGATCTATGCTTTCTTTCATCAGAGTTCTTGTTGTGCTTTCTCTTCGAAGGACAGTCAGCAATCATGTGTCCTGATTTCCTGCAACCAAAACACACGATTTCTTCTGAATTATTTTTATTGTGTTTAGAATTGTACCTGTCCTTATGAAAGTTTTGTTTGAATCCTTCTGAAGAATTTGAATGCTTCTTAGATCTGGAAGACTGAGATGGTCTAGTTTTCCAGTGTTGTTTTCTTCTCAATATCCCTTTTAGCTGTTTGGTAAAGAATGCCAATCCACCATCTGATATTTCAGAATCAGTATTATTGGTTTCTGATTCTTCTGATTCAGATGGAATTCTGGGAGATAATGATAGCCTTTCTTTGTTTTTCTTGGAGCTCTCTGCTTTCAGAGCAATGGGGTTTTCCCTGCTATGTCCTTCCTCAGCTTTTCTGGTATTCAGATGAAGTTCATGGGACAAGAGTTTCCCATATAAATTCTGTGGCTTAATGATTCCCAGATTTCCCATTTCTCTGATTGCACAGATCTTGATATCCCATTCTTTGTTCAGTGATCTTAAGAATTTATCATTCAGCTCATAATCTGTGAAAGTTCTTCCATAAGTTTTTAGACCATTTACAATCTTGAAGAATTTTTCATAGCAGACTGCAATTGAATCTTTCTTGTCTTGTCTGAAGGCTTCATATTGCTGATTGAGAAGTGACTTCCTGTCATCTCTGACTTCTTCAGTCCCTTCCATATAAACGATAAGAGATTCCCACATTTCTTTGGCAGTTTTACAATGGATTAAATTTTGGAAGGTTGAATCTTCAATAACACTAACAATAATGTTCTGAGCTCTCTTATCCAGGGAGGCCAGAATCACTTCATCTTTGGTCATCTCTGAATAGGCTTTTGGAGTCTTTATATTTCCGTCTGTAAATGAAACTTTCATAGGAACAAAAGGTCCCTCCAGAACAGTTATGTAAATCCGAGGATCAGATGCTTCCATAAAAAGTCTGACCCTTTCTTTCCAAATTCCGAAGTTTTCTTTTCTGCAGATTGGAAGCTTCAAGGATGTAAATTCTTTGCTTCCCTCCGAATTAGCCATCACGACTTCAGAAATCTACCCTTAGAAGATCTTGTTCAGGCTGTTAAACCTTTTCTTGAACAACCTCCCTCTGATACCACTTGAAAGACTTATTATAAGGGTAGCTATTCACCTAGGGGGGGGGGGGGGGGGGGGTGAATAGCTTATTTAAATTTATTGCAGTTCTTGAATATAACCTAGATAAATCTGATCAGAGCTTTCAAGAAAAATAACACCACAGAAAAGAACACACAGATTTTTATAGTGGTTCCCCTTATCTTGGGTAATCCACTTTCCCCCTTCTACCCTTCTAGTAGTGTACTAGATAGGGTTTATAACTCCTCCAGATCTCAGACCACAAACAGGTCTTACAACTCAGATCGCCAAAGGATCTTACAATCTCAGATCACACAGATCCTACCTCAGCCTTTATAACTAGGCTTACAACTCAGATTCACCCCTGAATCCTACAACTCAGATCACACCTGATCTTACAACTCAGATCCTTGACAGATCCTACACTCAGATCTGACAACTCAGATCCTACAGAAATTTAGAAAGAAAGTAACAAATACTTAGTCTCAGATTTGCAATTGTTGAGCCTTCTTGATCTGCCTGAATGATCCGACAGAAACCTTCAATAGAACAGCAGCAGCAAATGATCTTCTTGATTCGACAGGCTGTGATGACTGTTCTTCTTCTTAGGAAGACAGATTCTTCCTTCTTGACCTCCTCCTTTCAGAAAAAGATATCAGCACCAGATTGCTGAATGAATTCTTCAAATCAGATTGGTTCTGAAAGGGAAGATGACTTCTCAGAAATCTTTCTCAAACTTTCTCTCAAATTGATGGAGACGATGATGGTTTTTGAAAGATAGGAAAAACTTATCTAACTTAACTTTTCTTCACTTCTTAACTTTTTTTTAACTCTACAACCCATAGGTCATGCCTTCTATTTATAGCCTTCCATCTGCGATGTGTGTTACGCTTCTCCACGTCAGCATGACGTCACATCTTCAACGGTCTTTATCAGAAACAGAAGCTCAGCCAGCTGTAGAAGAAATTCCTCAGTTCAGACTATCTGTAGAAGAGGCGTTGAGCGCTTACTGTCTTTGTCAACACTTTCTCAATTAGGCGTCGAGCAACACTCGACGCATACTCCTTAGACTGAAGCTCTCGGCTCCTCCTTCTCAGGCGTTGAGTAATCATCACTCAGTCGACGCCTTTTAACTTTGTCTTCATATCTCTACACTTCTGGATGATGCTGGGCAGATAAGAGTTAAGTCAACACTTCTCATTCCAAGGCGTCGAGCATTATAACTTGGCTCGACGCTTTCTAACTTGAACTCAGAACTTCTAGTTGGCGCTGAGCTGACTGAAGTTAAGTCGACACTTCTCTTTCCAAGGCGTCGAGCAATGTACCTCGGCTCGACGCTTCCGAACTTGGTCTCAGAACTTCAGCGGCGACCTTGTCTATTTGAGTAGTAGACATGAGTCAACGCTTCTGGGTCACAGGCGTCGAGCGATGTATGATGTCTCGACGCTTCTGAACTTGAATAAATTCCATGAACATTTTGCCTGACCTGACCTCCTGCACATTGATTTTAGAGAGTATATCAAATACATTCTGAGATATATCTTTGACTTAGAAATGGACTTCTCCAAATCTAGGACATTGTGAGCAATGATCCCAACAATATATTTTTAATTTTTAGTTTTGTTTTGTTCAAAATTTTATGGAGGGAAATTTTCATCAGTATATTTCATTCATTCATGTGAGAGAGAGATAGAGTTGCATGAGAGAGAGGCAGAAAAACTTTTATAAAAAGTTAAAGATGTATAAAAAACCCCGTACGCGCAAAAATACATGTCGCAATAGTACCACATATCTGCGACAGTCGTGCACGAATGTTTGCGAGCTGTAGGAGTACTGTCGTCGCGTTAGAGCACTATCGAGGCGGGGTAATGTCGCGCGCATACAAATTTTTTTTTTCAAAAAAAAATATAATAATTCAAAAGTTTGATAATAAAATAGTACAAGAATTGAAAATAAAATATGATATATTTTTTGTAACAAAACTTTAATAATAAAATATTACTATTAGTAAGGACAATGTCTTTGTCACAAAAAACTTTCATGATGTGGTTACAATTGATACTTATTGTGAGAAAAGTTTTCTATTTGTAACGTAACATTAGTGTTGTTACAAATACTTACAGTTATAGTAACGAATTAATTATTATTGTAACAAAATTTAAAATATTCGTTACAAAAAAGTTCTTTTTTGTAACAACAAAAAAACTTTGTTACTAAATATAATTATTAGTAACAAACTATGTTTCAGTTACATTCCAGTCCTTACAACAGGTGCAGTTTGTTGTAGTGATATACTTAATATATATATATACTTATATATATACATATATATACATAGATATACATAGATATATATATATACATATATATATATACATAAATATATATACATATATACACATATATATATATACATATATATATAAATAAATAAATATATATGTATGTATATATATACTTAATATATATATACATATATATATATATGTATATATATAAATATATATATTTGTATATATATATGTATATATATATACTTAATATATATAAATACATATATATACGTATATATATATGTATAAATATATATATGCTTATAATATACTTAAGTATATATATACTTATATATATATACTTATATATATACTTATATATATATATACTTATATATATATATATACTTATATATATATATACTTATATATACTTAATATATATATACTTATATATATAAATACTGTAATATCTAGATGCTAACCAAAATCACCTAGGGGGGGGGGGGGGGGGGGGAATAGGTGATAAATGCGTCTTTTGCGGAATTGACAATCTTGAAAAATAAAGAACGCACAGAAGCAAATCACAAACACAGACGACACAAGAAATTTATAGTGGTTCCCCGTTCTTGGGTACTCCACTTGCCGGCCTCGCCAATCTAGCACCACAGCTAGACTTGACTACTTCACTAAATCTCGGATCAAGAACGATCCTACAATCCTCAGAGTCAAAACTCTTACAACTCGGAGATCAAACTCCTACAAACTTAGAGAAAAACCTTCTCTTACAACTCGGAGAATACCTCTCCTACAACTCGGAGAACAATCTCTCCTACAATCAAAAATGTAAGGTTTGAAAGAAACTGTACTTAACAAATCACAAATAGATCTGAATAATTTGATGAAGATCTTCTTTCTTCTTGCGACAGAAATGACTTCGGCTTGAAGTAGAAGAAGAAGAATCGAATCGGCACAAATCAGATCTTCAAAGGTCTTGATCGATCCGATAGAATCAGAACGTATGAGGCAATGATCGATTGACCTTACTCTTCCACTTGGAGACGAATTCAGATAACTCACGATCGAACTCCAACGATGGCGATGCACGGCACTAGACGACGATCTTGGATCAGATTAGGGTTAGGAGAATATGAACTCTGATCTTCAAAAATGATTTCTTACTTCTCATTCTTAAGGAGTAATCATTATATAGATGAAGATCTAACGATCAAACCTTAAACGAGGAAAGACGTCACGTCAATTTGACGGAAAAGACTTGACGTCAAAACGGGAAAACAAAGCTTACGAGAATAGATCAAACCACACTTCTCGAGAGATCCACGACTTCTCGAGAGAAACGGGCTAGTTCTCAAAAAACAGCTTTAGAAAGAGAGATCAAGGAATTATGACAGGACTTCTCGAGAGATACAAGACTTCTCGAGAACAAAGAAACTTCTCGAAAGCTGAGCTGAGATAGACTTCTCGAAAACAACTAGAAAAGAACTTTTCTCGAAAACAAAGAAGACTTTTCGAGAGAACAAAGATTTCTCGAGAAATGCAAGTAACTACTCGGAAGATTCAACATTGTCTCGAGAGACTTCTGAAACAACCCTTCTCGAAAAATAAACAAGGACATCTCGAGAGCACAGAAGGACTTCTCGAGAGCACAGAAGGACTTCTCGAAAAGTATCCTTACATCTCGAAAAATTTACTTAGGAAACTTTCTTCCTTTGTCTTCAGACCAATGCTGCACACCTAAGCTTTGACTCTTTAATGTCTTGATCATAAAGTGTATTCCAATTGAGAGACCACACATGAGTCAACCCCATACCTCACACAATGAAGAATTACATTGCATGAGACTGTGCTCATTGACCCATTGTGACATGACATTGGTCTACACTTTGCAATGTGAACCTGCAAAAACATTACTAGAAAAAATAAATCAAATACACAAACAATTCAATCTTGGTTCAAAGTTGACTTTCTACAAATCAAGGCTATTGTGGATACAATACCCAACAATCTCCCCCTATTTGTAGAAGTCAGAACCCTACTTACCAAGATGAATTGTAACAAATATAAAAAGATATACTAGAAAGAATATTAACAACAATATTTAAATATAAGAGCATGATTGTCACATCAAAATCAAAAACTATATTTAGATTTAAGATTGTCTAATGAATTAAAGTTCACACAAGCATGTAGACATAAGGTTTTAAAAGTCTTCAAAGTCTTGTCTTCAGAGATTAGCATTCCCCTTTCTTTTCTCCTCCTGTCTTGAAAAGTAAGCATAAGGTTTGGGATGATACTTTGGAGGAGCTTCTGGAGCTGCTGGATTGTTATACCCATAATTCTTGAAATGTATTCTTCTCTTGGTTTTACTTGTCTCATACTTTTTCCATTCAGAAGAGCTGTAAAATTCAGTAGCTTGTACATTTCCTTCTTCTACAAGCTTGAGAGAGTCTAGAATGATGATCTTTGAAACTGGACTCCAAACTTCTGGATAAACCTTTGTGTCATCTATCACTGCTTTGCCAGAACCTGCTGAGGTGGAGCCAGGAACAGATTTGCTTGCAGAAGGTCCATCACCATATTTCCTTTTTCTTGAATAATGCATGGAGGAGGGAGGCTCTACTGAAGGAATAGCATCAAACTGCTCTGCTGGCCTTGGAGAAAAATGAGGAGCATCATATTGAGCTTGATCAAAACTTGGAGGAGGTTGAGCAGGGTCAATACCCAAATCAGGAAAGATTTCATGGTGAAGCTAAACAGCAGTATTAGAAGTGAAATCTTTTAACTCATTGACCTGCATTTGAACACCTTGGGACAACTGCTCAAACTTATTAATCAAATGCTTATGAAAATAAAAAAGAGTTTGATATATCAACCCAGTCATCTTCTCAGTTAAACTGTCCTCCCCCTTTCTGACTTCTACAGATACGGTTTGGAGAATAGATTCCTTAAACTGGCCAACTTCATCAATAACTTTGAAGGTATTATCTTCAGCCCTTGAAGCCATGTTTTCTTGAGTTTTTCTGACTTGAATAACTTCAGCTAGCACTGTGGCTACACCCTCTATGGTGTGATCAATAGCTTTTCCTCCCTGAATAACAACCTCTTTCAACTGATCTGAACTGGTTTTGAATTCTTTCAACTTCTTTGACATTTCTTTTTCAACATCAGATATTCTAGCATGAACTTCTTTGAAGGAGTAGTCTATTTTGGCACTTTGTCTTTGAAGCAAGAGTTCAACTTTACCAAGAATTGAATTTTCATCATAAAGAGATGGAGGAATAGGAGATGGAAGAACTTCTTCTGGGATGTCTTCAAGAACAACTGAACCTCTGAGCCTGACAGGAGATATGTTGATTCTCTCATTTTCATCATCAACAGATTTTTCCTGTTCATCCTTGTTTGTTTCTAAACAAGGCTCTTGCTCCCCCTCAATATGTATTGGGGGAGGAGATGAATCATGCACTGAAGCATCATCTTTTTCTTGAGCAAAATCAAAGTCTGCCCCTGACCCACCCATGTGGTCACTAGTGCTAAGCACATCATCAGCACCCTTTATAATTTCACTTACCACATCTGCTATGGTGGAATCAACTCTGTCTTCATTTATAGCTGGAGGAGGTGAGAAATGATCCATTTGTTCTTGTGAAAGAAAAGTATCTTCCATAGGAGTATCTGGCAAAATTTGAGCATCTGGGATGGATGTAGTTTTGGAAGGAATTTGATCTGAAAGAACTTGTTCTGATGGATCCTGAGCTGATGGTGGAAGAACTGTATCTGTTGGAAGACTTGGCTCTGATGAAGGAATGGAGTCTTGTGGAGCTGGAGATGAAGATGGATCTGGAATCGAACTGAGTTGTTGAGCTGGAGGTGGAGCTGGGATTGTTGATATTTCTGGAGGAGGAGCAGGAGCTTCAAACTCTGGTGCTGAGTGACTTGAGGAAATAGGCTCCCCCTGGGGACCTGCACCTGCAGCTGGCTTTGTAATTCTGATATCCCATCTCTGTATTGTTGTGACATTTATCTTCTTCAGATGGTGTAAGATTGCACCCTTTGACATGTCAAAGACTTCAGGATTAAGCTGATTTAGATATAAAGACAGAATTCTGGCAAAGTTTGGAGACAAAGTACTATCTTTAATCTTACTGAAGAGAAAGTTTGCCCAGTCAAACTTCTTTCCACAAATTACAGTTGTCATCAACCAGAACACATCTGTTGAGACATAGCCCAAACTTCCTGTATTACATAACAACACTTTCCAAATAGTGTCCACTAAAAGTTTGCCTACATCATTCATTTGATGCCTTCTTACACATTTAACTGTCTTGTCTAAGCCACAAAAGCTCAAGGCTCTATTCCAATCTTCAGCAACTAAAGTGTCCTCAGAGGATACCACTGGTAATCTTAGTAACTTAGAAAGAGATTTAGGACTGACCTTGATCTTGAAATTTCCGATTTCAGTTTTCATCCTCTTCCTTTCCTTGTGAACTTTGATGTTAATAAAGAACTCTTCTACCTCTTTAAGCAGAATTCGGCATGGATGTTTAAGAACAAATGACAGCCCGGCGGCGTCTAGAAGGTAGAAGAAATTTTGAAATTCATCTGAAAGTGAAATAAGACCTTCCCGCTCCAATTCACTACCAACACCGATCTTAGGCTTCAAGTGAGGAGCCATAGAGCAAGAGAGATTGAGTGATTGCGAGAGAGAAAGAGAAAGAATCATAAACCTGTATAATCGGCTTCGCGAGAAAAGTAGACGAACGGTCGGCGTTTTTCGAAAGGGAAAAGAAATGACCTCGCGTGAACTTTTAATTCATTTCGAGACTTTATATATAGTTTGGTTTGATGTGACAATTAATTTGGTTTTAATTAATTTAAAGAAAATGAAATACACGCGTACCTGGCTCTTCATATTCTCGAAAATTGAAATTAAAGTTTACGAGAAGTATAAGACATTTCTCGAGAGGTTGAGAAAGTTCTCGAGAAGTCTCAGAACTCTGCCGATTTTCTTCCGAAAGATAATTAAAGTTCTCGAGGGATTACCCATTTCTCGAGAAGTGTGAATTCATTTTTCGAGAGATGATGTCAATTTTCCGAAAACTTTTATCTTCATCCAAAAGCAAGTCATTTCTCGAGATATTAACTTCATTTCTCGAGAAGTTTAATGATGACTTGGTTTGCCCTTCTCTGATTTTTCTTCTTTCCAAAGGATATACCTGTGCTTCATTTTATAACATAAATAAATAATATAAAACTTAAGAAAATTCACTTATCTCCTTCTCTTCTCCTTTGTTTGACCATTATTCCATGTTGAGCATTCCAAGTTCTGTCTTGAAGAAAGAGAACTTGGTCTCATCCAGCGGCTTCGTGAATATATCTGCAATTTGCTTATCCGTGGGGACATAGCTTAAGTTGATATCCCCATTCTCCACATGCTCTCGGATGAAATGATATCTTAATTCAATATGCTTTGTCCGACTGTGTGAGACTGGATTATTTGCTATAGCAATTGCGCTAGAGGAGTCGCAAAACATTGGAATATTCTTTATCTTCAAATTATAATCTTGAAGCTGGTTTCTTATCCAAAGAAGTTGTGCGCAACAACTGCCTGCAGAAATATATTCTGATTCGGCTGTTGAGATTGCAACACAATTTTGCTTCTTGCTGCTCCAGGAGATAAGCCTTCTTCCGAGAAATTGACATGTTCCGGAAGTGCTTTTCCTGTCGTCTCTACTTCCTGCAAAATCTGCATCTGAATAACCACTTAGTTCGCTATCAATACTTCTTGGGTACCATAAGCCAAGATTTGGTGTACCTTTAAGATATCTCAAAATTCGCTTTGCAGCGGTATAGTGAGATTCCTTAGAGTTCACTTGATATCTGGCACATACACATGTAGAAAACATTATGTCAGGTCTACTAGCAGTAAGGTAGAGCAGAGAGACAATTATGCTTCTGTACTTGGTTTCATCAAAAGGTTTCCCTTTCTCATCCTTGTCCAGAGACATAGCTGTGCTCATTGGAGTCCTCATAGAGGTTGCACTCTCCATTCCAAATTTCTTGATCAACTCCTTAGTGAATTTTGTCTGTGAGATGAAAATTCCATCTTCAGATTGTTTCACTTGAAGTCCTAAGAAATATTTTAGCTCTCCCATACTGCTCATTTCAAACTTTCCTTGCATTAGTTTTGAAAACTTTTTGCAAAGATTATCGTCTGTAGAGCCAAAAATAATGTCATCGACATAGATTTGCACTAGCAAAATCTTGCCTTTTACTTCCCTAAGAAATAATGTTTTATCTATCTTTCCTCTTGTGAATTTGTTCTCAAGAAGAAAGTTAGATAGCGTCTCATACCAAGCTCGAGGAGCTTGTTTTAACCCATACAAAGCTTTTTGTAGTAAGTAAACATAATTAGGGTGTTCAGAATCTACAAAACCTGGAGGTTGTTCAACGTATACTTCTTCTTTTATATTACCATTCAGAAAAGCTGACTTAACGTCCATTTGGTATACGGTGAAACTTTTGAATGCAGCAAAGGCTAAGAACATTCTGATCGCTTCAAGTCTTGCTACTGGTGCATAGGTTTGATCGAAGTCGATCTCTTCTTCTTGTCTATAGCCTTTTGCTACAAGTCTTGCTTTGTTCTTTATAATTTTTCCATCTTCATCCAACTTGTTCCTGTAAACCCACTTTGTTCCAATAATATTTTTATCCTTGGGTTTTGGAACTAGTGTCCACACCTTGCAACGCTTGAATTGATTTAATTCTTCTTCCATTGCAATTACCCAGTGGGGGTCTTCATTTGCTTCTTGAAACTTCTTCGGTTCAATCTGTGAAAGAAAACTTAAATGCATATTTTCGTTAGTAGTACCTCTTCTTGTTCTAATTCCGACTTGAGGATCTCCTATGATTTGATCAATAGGATGATCTCTCATGTGTCTGAACTCAAGGTTCCTTGCATCAGTTTAAATAATTGGAGCATCTTCTGTTACTTGAATGTTTCCTTCCACTTGCACTGGATCTTCATCAATCTGATCTCCTTCTTCATTTGTGGTTAGGGAAGAGATCTTGACGAAGGTTTGAGCATCAACTTTGACTGGCTCATCCAAGCTTACATCTTGTAACTTTGAACATGTACCTTCAATAGAAGCACTAGAAGAGCCGCTATGTAGCATGCTCGTTTCATCAAATACAACATTGATTGACTCTTCTACAACCAGGGTTTTCTTATTAAATATTCTATAAGCTCTGCTATGGCTGCTATAGCCTACAAAAATTCCTTCAAAACTCTTTTCGCTAAACTTGGTTTTATAATGCTTTCCATTATTAAGTACAAAGCATTTGCAGCCAAAGATTCTAAAATAAGAGATGATTGGTCTCTTGCCTTTTAGTAGTTCATAAGGAGTCTTTTCATGGTTTTTGTTTATGAGTGCTCTGTTTTGCACGTGGCATGCAGTGTAGACAGCTTCAGCCCAAAGATATTGTGGTAAAGATGTGTCACTCAACATTGTTCTGCAAGCCTCAATGAGTGTTCTATTTCTTCTCTCAGCTACCCCATTTTGTTGTGGAGTTCGAGGAGAGGAAAACTCATGAAAGATACCTAGACTTTCACAAAAATCTGTCATAGCTCCAGATTCAAATTCTGTTCCATGGTCACTTCTGATTTTGACTACCGAACGTTCAAATTCGTTCTGGATTTGCTTGACAAACTTGGTGAAAATGTCAAACGTATCTGACTTGTGTTTTAGAAAGAATACCCATGCAAAACGTGAGTAATCATCTACAATAACAAATGTGTAAGATTTACCTCCTAAACTTCTAACTTGCAAAGGACCAAATAAGTCCATATGAAGTAGGTATAAGCACCTAGTTGAATCTTTGCCTTTAATGCTTTTAAAGGTGGCTCTTGTTTGCTTGCCTTTTACACAAGCATGACAAGGTCTATCTTTAATGCACTTAATATTTGGCGCATCACGTACTAAGTTTTGTGAGAACAGCTTATTTATAGTTTTGAAATTTATATGTGCTAATCTCTTATGCCATTTATCGACAAGAGATGCACTATCTTTTGCTAAAAGACATACTGGTGTAGAAGATGATAAGCAAAGACAATTTAAACAGAACATATTTCTACAACGAGTGCCTGATAAAATCGTTTCTAGGTTATCTGCCGATTTTATCAAACACTTATCTTTACGAAAATCAACTATGTATCCTTTATCACAAAGTTGACTTATGCTTATCAGATTATGTTCTAATCCTTCCACATAAGCTACATCTGAAAAGGATACATTACCGTTAGAGATCATACCATAGCCTTTTGTTATTCCTCTGTCAGATCCGCCAAATATAACTTTTGGGCCATTCTCAACAGGGATGAAATTTTGCAAAAGGCTTCTTGTTCCGGTCATATGCCGAGAACAACCACTGTCCAAATACCAGATAGGATTTTTGTTGGCCTTTGGACATACCTGCAAAAGAAAATTACTTTGCCTTAGGAGCCCAAATAACTTTGGGTCCTGGGTCCCTTGTTAGTTGAGCACCATGATGAACATTAACGTTGCAAGCGGTCTTTCTTGCATTGTTTAGTTGTGGTCTCTTGGAATATGTAGAATTGAACCAACAGTCTATGGCAAAGTGACCTATTTTGCCGCAACACCAACAGTTAAACCTGTTGTACCTTCTTTTAATATTTTCCTGCTTAATTCTTTTAACTTTGGTCTTGGCAGGATCAATCCTTCTGGATGAGGATGTTTCATGAGTACAGCATACACAGGGTAATGCTTTCTCCTTTGGCTTAGGTACAATAGTCTTTACTATTGGTGCTTTAACATCACTTGGACCATGAACATACGGACCATAATCTCTCAGATTCACTTCTTCATAAGGTGCTTTGAAAGCACTTTGACCGAGGTATTTAGGACGAGCCCATCCCTTATAGTCATTGACAGGCGCAAAATTAATAGGTCGTGTCAGGTGACCATAAGAGCTTTCCATGTCATAAGCATTTGTGGGAAGTAGAACTTTCTTAAATTCCACTTGTTCTAGATGGGCTTTCCTTTTTTCTTCGATAGTAGCTTTCTTAGCATTCTTATTTTTCTTCTTGGCACGGGTGCCTTTAGAAGAATTACTTGGCCCATCCACATGACCTAAACCACTGATACTTGCTTTAGCAGAGAAAGTATCAATGATTGGAAGAATGGTTTTTGGTTGTGAAAACTTTTCAACTAGCTTCTTTTCAGCGGCTAGCTGTTCTTCCAGAACTTTGATAGAGTTCTCTTTCCATTCAAGGAGCTCATCTGAGCTTTTGATCTTGTCTTTCAGGATTTGGTTTTCCTCTTTGAAGGAAGAAAGTTGTTCAACTTCCTTTCTCAAATTAGATTCCACTTCTTTGAGAGACATGATCTCCTTGGCCTGAATTTTGACTACCTTTCGGCATTTGTCAAAACTTTTAAGCATTTCAGTGTATTGGGTCATGAGGTTTGAGTCATCATCTGAAAGATAATCCTTTTGTTCAGCTGAAGCATATTCAGAATCAGATAAGATGGTGTGAGAATTTACCTTCCCAGTATATGGAGGTTCTTCTTCTTCATCAGTCATAGCCATTAGCCCGAAGTAGGCTTCTTCTTCACTACTTGATTTCTCCGAGTCACTGTCGCTTAAAGTTTTATTCTTTTTAGCGACTAGACTCTTTTCAATCTTCCTTTTCCTGTGGATGGATTTCCTTTCTTCTTTTCTTCCGCCCTCTTTCTTTTTATAAGGGCATTCAGCAATCATGTGCCCTGGCTTATTGCAACAATAGCAAACTATATCAGAAGAAATATGTTTACCAGTTTTAGATTTATACCTGTCATGATTGCTAGAGCTCTTTTTGTGATGATCACCATCACGTCGAGAATGTCTATTTTCAGAGGAAAACTTATTCTTCATGTGTCTTCTTTTGTTTAGCAGTTTCTTGAACTGACGAGAGATTAGAGAAAACTCTCCATCAGACATTTCAGAACTGGAGGAGTCGGCTTCAGATTCTTTTTCATCATCAGATTCTTGTGTTCTAACTGGAGACAAAGCTCTGCTTTTTCTGGAGCTTTCGGCTTTCATAGCCAAGGTCCTTTCCTTGTTAGAAATTCTATTCTCATCTTCTTCTGTTTTGCGAATGTTCATTTGCAGTTCATGAGATAATAGTTTCCCAAACAGATTCTGAGGGTCTAGATTTGGTAACTTCCCAAATTCTCTGATTGCAACTATCTTGCTATCCCAGTCTTTCGTTAGGGATCGCAGGAATTTGTCATTTAGTTCACCATTAGTAAATTACCGACCATAATTCCTTAGGCCGTTTACTATCTTAAAGAATCTTTCATAAGCATCGGCAATGCACTCCTTTTTATTCTGCTTAAAAGCCTCGTACTCTTGATTCAAAAGAGATCTTCTATCATCTCTTACTTCTTCAGTACCTTCCATAAGAACTATTAAAGACGTCCACATTTCTTTGGCAGAATTACAGTGAATTAAGTTTTGCAACATTGAATCATCCACAGCACTGACAATTATGTTCTTTGCCTTTTTGCCCAAAGCAACGAGAGCAATCTCATCCTTTGTTAAGTCCATCATTTTCTTTGGTACTCTTAAGGTTGGATCAATAGTAGAAGCGGTCATAGGCACATGAGGTCCTTCTTCAACGACTTGGAAGATTCTTGGGTCTGCGGCTTCCATATAAAATCTGACTCTTTCTTTCCACATAGGAAAATTAGCCTTAGTGCATATTGGCAATTTCAACGAAGACGATTCCTTGCACTTTTCCATGATTGCTAGCAAATAGAATGGAGAGATCCTATTCAAGGTGGTAACCTTTCAAGAATAACCACCTCTGATACCAATTGTAATATCTAGATGCTAACCAAAATCACCTAGGGGGGGGGGATAGGTGATAAATGCGTCTTTTGCGGAATTGACAATCTTGAAAAATAAAGAACGCACAGAAGCAAATCACAAACACAGACGACACAAGAAATTTATAGTGGTTCCCCGTTCTTGGGTACTCCACTTGCCGGCCTCGCCAATCTAGCACCATAGCTAGACTTGACTACTTCACTAAATCTCGGATCAAGAACGATCCTACAATCCTCAGAGTCAAAACTCTTACAACTCGGAGATCAAACTCCTACAAACTCAGAGAAAAACCTTCTCTTACAACTCGGAGAATACCTCCCCTACAACTCGGAGAACAATCTCTCCTACAATCAAAAATGTAAGGTTTGAAAGAAACTGTACTTAACAAATCACAAATAGATCTGAATAATTTGATGAAGATCTTCTTTCTTCTTGCGACAGAAATGACTTCGGCTTGAAGTAGAAGAAGAAGAATCGAATCGACACAAATCAGATCTTCTAAGGTCTTGATCGATTCGATAGAATCAGAACGTGTGAGGCAATGATCGATTGACCTTACTCTTCCACTTGGAGACGAATTCAGATAACTCACGATCGAACTCCAACGATGGCGATGCACGGCACTAGACGACGATCTTGGATCAGATTAGGGTTAGGAGAATATGAACTCTGATCTTCAAAAATGATTTCTTACTTCTCATTCTTAAGGAGTAATCATATATAGATGAAGATCTAACGATCAAACCTTAAAACGAGGAAAGACGTCACGTCAATTTGACGGAAAAGACTTGACGTCAAAACGGGAAAACAAAGCTTACGAGAATAGATCAAACCACACTTCTCGAGAGATCCACGACTTCTCGAGAGAAACGGGCTAGTTCTCGAAAAACAGCTTTAGAAAGAGAGATCAAGGAATTATGACAGGACTTCTCGAGAGATACAAGACTTCTCGAGAACAAAGAAACTTCTCGAAAGCTGAGCTGAGACAGACTTCTCGAAAACAACTAGAAAAGAACTTCTCTCGAAAACAAAGAAGACTTTTCGAGAGAACAAAGATTTCTCGAGAAATGCAAGTAACTACTCGGAAGATTCAACATTGTCTCGAGAGACTTCTGAAACAACCCTTCTCGAAAAATAAACAAGGACATCTCGAGAGCACAGAAGGACTTCTCGAAAAGTATCCTTACATCTCGAAAAATTTACTTAGGAAACTTTCTTCCTTTGTCTTCAGACCAATGCTGCACACCTAAGCTTTGAATCTTTAATGTCTTGATCATAAAGTGTATTCCAATTGAGAGACCACACATGAGTCAACCCCATACCTCACACAATGAAGAATTACATTGCATGAGACTGTGCTCATTGACCCATTGTGACCTGACATTGGTCTACACTTTGCAATGTGAACCTGCAAAAACATTACTAGAAAAAACAAATCAAATACACAAACAATTCAATCTTGGTTCAAAGTTGACTTTCTACAAATCAAGGCTATTGTGGATACAATACCCAACAAATACGTATATATACATATATACATATATATATACATATATATATATACATATATATATATACATATATATATATACAGATATATATATACATATATATACATATATATATATATTTATACATATATATATATATATGTATATATATGTATATATATAAATATAATAAATAAATATATATATAAGTATATATATATTACGTATATATGTATATATATATGTATATATATATTAAATATATATATGTATATATATATTAAATATATATATATGTATATATATATATAAATATAGTAAGTATATATATATATACATATATATATATATATAAGTATATATATAAGTATATATATATGCATATATATACACTTAATATATATATATGTATATATATATAGTAAGTATATATATACATATATATATATAAGTATATATATACATATATATATACTTAATTTATATATATATTAAGTATATATATACATATATACATATATATACATATATATATATATATAAATACTTATATATATATATATATATATATTTGTATATATATATATACATATATATATACGAGTGACAGGCACGGGGCTCCGCCCCTATTCAAGGCGACATTTGTCGTGGGTGGCAGCATTTGATCGGGGTCGGCGAAATTAAGCAAGGGAGGCGACATTCGTCGTGGGCGGGGATATTGGTCGGCGACATTTGTTGGGGGCGGAGACATTCGGCGGGGGCGACAACATGCGGCGGGGGAGCGCGACACAATGGGCGACTAAGGGGAGAAAATAAATGGATGTCTAAAGGAGACGTGATTGTATAACCTTCTTCAAACTTTTTTTTTTGAGATATTTCCTATTCATACCCGTGATTAGGGATTCAAATGTGTTTTGCAGGTTGAGAGCTAACATTTAGAAATATTATGTGGCCTTAGAATTCTGATAGTGACCAATAAACTTTTGGGTCTAATTTGAAAGATTAATGGATCATTGCTTTGGTCACACTATAGCACAAAGATGCTTTAGCGATAATAATGACAGCTCGACAACCTAAAAATTAATGTACAATTATATGGCATAGGGGTAGCATGAATATGTAAAAGTGGGTTTTGAAATTAGTTGTGTAATGACATGATTGAATGATCATATTGTGTTTGAAGTCTAGAGAAAAAAACATGGTTAAATTGTCGGTTGCTCTCAAATTGGTATGCATGAAAGTACTCATATCTACCTAAGCTCTCGGGCGCATGTGTTCCACCCATGCACTTAGTTGAGTGAAGTGGCATTTGAGATAATTTCTTACAAAAATATCTGCCAAACAATAAAGTGTCTAAAAACCTTGATCAACAAACATACGACTTTACCGGATTATATATAGGCATATTGTCGAGTTCCTTAGTGTAGCTCCAATTCAACTTGAACCTCATCATGTATATCACAACATATGCAAACATCGAGAATACTTAAATATGTAGAAGTGACATCCTGCAAACATATAGAAATAAAATTAGCATAAAGTTTATCAAAACTTAAAAACTTGAAATACATTGCTATACATAGATGTTTTGATCTACTCTCATTGAAAAGACCTTGCTATACATAGAAGTGCAGCCCTGAAAGCATATGTAGGTGTTCTGATCTACTCTCACTGACAATAGCTTGTTATACCCAAAATTTATCAAAACTTAAAACCTTGAAAATAGCTTGTTATTTTATATAGTTTAGATACCTAGACCCATTTAATTATTCAGGAGTACGCCCGCATGCGAGCGGGCTATGCCCGACAACACTAAAATGATGAAATCAAGAAGGAATGATACGCAACTACATTCATTTGCAGGGAGTTAAAATTGGATGTTGCTTTAAAATTGGAGGCTATGAAAGGGATCCAGCCATCATGTGTTACTTTTCATGCACAACCACATACCCGACTGATGGTGATATTAAAAGAGACAGTAAACAATTGAAAGACTTGTTGTATGCAGTGGTGTTGATAAAAGACAATTTTCCTCTCTACCTACAAAGTTGATATGGTTTCAAAGAATTAAGTTGCCACAATTTCTTGCAAGGGCTTGGTTTCTTTCGATAATAAATTTAGCAACGTCTGGGATGGGGCTCCGCCCGAATGCTCTCAAACATATTTGGGCACCAATTTGTTTTTGATATCAAGTAGAAATAACATTTTTCTTTATTTTTTGATAAATCTTACACTCTAACAACATTAATTACTTGTCATAAATTAATATCAAGTAGAAATAATGCTCATTTTCATTAATTATGACAGCACAAAATGAAGATAGAGATATGGTTGATCAACATAATCAAAACATATTTAATAGATATAAAAGGGCAAATACATGCAATCAGCCACCAACATGATAATTCAATCACTTGAATTTTTCAAATACCTGCTGCATTGTAGGTTTGCAAAAAAATATTGTTGTTCCTATTGTGAAATATTCATTCGATGGAATTAGACCTGAAACAATAAGAAAAAAAAGTAAACATCATTCATATAATTTGGATAAAACATTTTTAACAATGTCGGAATTAAGGCTCTGTTCAGGGTGTCATTTTGAGTGCAGGGGCACATACATTGATTGATGCCACCCCCGTGTGTTCTCCACAAAAGTAGGTAGAGCGCGGAATGTTATTTTGGCATATTTTCCTATTGGTTCCACAGCACCACCGTAGTGGGGGCATTCGACATGGGCGGCGGGCATTCAGTGTGGGCAGGCATTCGGCGGGGGCGGCGGGCATTCGACATTGATTTACAAAACTAATGTGGGTTTAACAGGTATATGCAAAAATGAGTAATTAACATAAATTTGAGCATCTAGAAGGTGACCCGTGGACATTCATTGTGGGGCGGCAAATCAATAATGTTATAGCACCAAAATGTAATCTGAGATAATGTGCATGGTAATTGCTTACTATGGCATTTCATCAAACACCATCAATACACCGAGACTACAAAGGCTAGCCATGACCTATTTTATATACATATCCTCAAAATACAAAGAAAACTCAATTCCAGGTTGCAACAGAGAGATGTGGCTTGAAGGAGGCGTGAGAAATAAATGGAGGAAGAAGATGGAGGCCTTACCAGAGGGAGTAGTTAGGGATTTATGCGGGTGGAAGAAACGAAATGCAGAGGGGGTGCAAAATTTATGAGTGAGTGTAGTAATCATTTACCTTTGAATGCAGAACGTGCAGAGCTGGGAAGCCTCCGCCAATGGTGAGATGAGTGGGAGAGGGTTTTGTGGTGGGAGAGAAGCCGTCGGCTTCGTAGGGAAGTGTTGCGGCCCTTCAACGGAAACCTTCTGCATCGGCGGAAGCATTCTGCGTCGGCGGAAGCCTTCTGCTTCGGCCAAAGCTTTCTTCGTCAGCGGCAGATGGATGCGTCGTCGGCAGCGTGATGGAAATAAGGCTTTGGTTGCGGGAAGTGGAGAAGATCGAGAGCGAGGTTAACCGAAAGAGGAAGAGCGGTGAGATCATGGAGAGACGTAGAGAGTAGGGAAAAAAAACCTAGCCGCGCATGTATACGAAGGGTTCAGAAAGGTAAATGGCGGTGGAGGAGTAGGCTGGCGGGCAGATATCGGGGGAATTTCGGGAGAGGAGGTTTTGGAAAATCTAAGTTTGGCTATTTGCAGTCTAGCTGCATTTGATCGGACGGTTCTTATATTTTGAAGCCATATATCCGAGGGTCAATATATTTTGATGAAATTTTGATCTCATGCTATTCGCAGACCACCATATTTCTTTTTAAAATAGTATAGATAAACTTATATATATGTATATATATACTTATATATATATGTATATATATCTGTATATATATATGTATATATATATATATGTATATATGTATATATATGTATATATATAAGTATATATATATAAGTATATTATAAGCATATATATATATATATTTATACATATATATATATTTATACATATATATATACATATATATATACATATATATATATATTTATATATATATATATATACATATATATATAGATATACGTATATATATGTATATATATATATTAAGTATATATATATATGTATATATACGTATATATATGCTTATAATATACTTAAGTATATATATACTTATATATATATATACTTATATATATATATACTTATATATATAAATATATATATATATATATTTATATATATATACTTATATATACTTAATATATATATACTTATATATATAAATACATATATATACATATATACATATATATACATATATATATACAGATATATATATACATATATACATATATATATTTATTTATATATATATATATATATATTTATACATTTATATATGTATATATATACATATATATATAAGTATATATATATATATGTATATATATATATTAAGTATATATGTATATATATATAGTAAGTATATATATACATATATATATATAAGTATATATATTAGTATATATATATGCATATATATACACTTAATATATATATGTATATATATATAGTAAGTATATATATATATACATATATATATATAAGTATATATATATACATATATATATATACTTAATATATATATATTAAGTATATATATACATATATACATATATATATATATATAAATACTTATATATATATATGTATATATATAAATATATATATACATGTATATATATATATATGTATATATGTATATATGTATATATATATATGTATATATATAAGTATATATATGTATATATAAGTATATATATATATTAAGTATATATAAGTATATTATAAGCATATATATATTTATACATATATATATACATATATATATATATACATATATACATATATATACATATATATACATATATATATTTATATATATATACATATATATATATATAGATATATAGATATATACATATATATATGTATATATATATTAAGTATATATATATATACATATATATAAGTATATAAATATATATATTTATATATATATACATATATATATAAGTATATATATATGTATATATATTAAGTATATATATATATCTACATATATATATATACATATATTTATATATACATATATTTGTATATATATATGTATAAATGTATATATATTTATATATATATATATATGTGTATATATATGTATATATATGTATATATGAATATATATATCTTACTACTATATAAGAAAATAGGCTTATCGGTGTAATGCCCTGCCAATCAATACCCACCGTCCGATCTAACAATAAAATTTCTCTATTTAAACCCAGCCATCCGATCTGATTTCATCACAACATCTCAGCCGTTCGATCAACCTGGAACGTTGATTCAATCTCGACCGTCCATTTTTTTCCCTAGGTCTCTTAAACCTACCTTGATAGGGTGTCTTAAACCTATAAATTTTATTGGACCCCTACCTTACAAAGTGAAATTACTATCTTACCCCCACTCTTTTGAAAAAAAAAAACAGGTTGCGGGCGGGGCAGGCTTGTGGGCCCCGCTTATTACAATTATAGGGTCTTGAGCGGGGCTTAAACTGTTTTTTAATTTAAAAATTATAAATTTTTTAAAAAATGCAGCCGCCCGGGATCGAAGTGGCGACCTCCCATACAGGAATATAAACCATTACCACTCTGCCTACAATGGAGATGTGAAGATCCCAGAACTATTTTATACATATAATAATAAATCGATATACATATTATGCCCCATGGGTTATGTTTTGTGCAAATTTTTTATATATCATTAATTTTTTTTTCTTTCTAATATATATATATATATATAAAACGGTTCAACCCTGGTTAAACCGGTTGGACCGATTCGACCTTGAACCTCTCCCTCTGCCGGTTCGATGCCCGGTCCGATTTTCAAAACCTTGATATTTTTTTTTAAACATTTAAAAAAAACTTACTTTTTTAAAAAAAACACATTTAAAAATCACATCATCCGTGAATTCATTTTCTTTAAAATGAATTTAAATTTATTAATTAAATTAATCATTATTAATTATGAGTCGGGCACCCCGAAGCCCGTCGGGCGCCCCGATGCCCGTCGGGCGCCCGATGCCCGCCGGTGCGGGCGAAGCCCGACGTGGGGGCAGGCGAAGCCCGTCGTGGGCTTATTGGTGTAATGTCCTGCCAATCAATACCCACCGTCCGATCTAACAATGAAATTTCTCTATTTAAACCCAACCGTCCGATCTGATTTCATCACAACATCTCAGCCGTTCGATCAACCTGGAACGTTGATTCAATCTCGACCGTCCATTTTTTCCCTAGGTCTCCTAAACCTACCTTGATAGGGTGTCTTAAACCTATAAATTTTATAGGACCCCTACCTTACAAAGTGAAATTACTATCTTACCCCCACTATTTTGAAAAAAAAAGGTTGCGGGCGGGGCAGGCCTGTGGGCCCCGCTTATTACAATTATAGGGTCTTGAGCGGGGTTTAAACTGTTTTTTAATTTAAAAATTATAAATTTTTTAAAGAATGCAGCCGCCCGGGATGGAAGTGGCAACCTCCCATACAGGAATGTAAACCTTTACCACTCTGCCTACAATGGAGATGTGAAGATCCTAGAACTATTTTATACATATAATAATAAATCGATATACATATTATGCCTCATGGGTTATGTTTTGTGCAAATTTTTTATATATCATTAATTTTTTTTCTCTCTAATATATATATATATATAAATATATATATATATATAACGGTTCAACCCCGATTAAACCGGTTGGACCGATTCGACCTTGAACCTCTCCCTCTGCCGGTTCGATGCCCGACCCGATTTTCAAAACCTTGATATTATTTTTTTTAAAAACATTTAAAAAAAAACTTACTTTTTTTAAAAAAACACATTTAGAAATCACATCATCCGTGAATTCATTTTCTTTAAAATGAATTTAAATTTATTAATTAAATTAATCATTATTAATTATGAGTCGGGCACCCCGAAGCCCGTCGGGCGCCCCGATGCCCGTCGGGCGCCCGATGCCCGCCGGTGCGGGCGAAGCCCGCCGTGGGGGCGGGCGCAGCCCGCCGCTGCTGGCCAGGTACTGTCGCGCGGGGCACGGGGGGCCCCCCGTGCACTGTCACTCGTATATATATATATATATATATATATATATATGTATATATATATAAGTATATATATTAAGTATATATATATAAGTATATAAAAATAAGTAAATATAAATAAGTATATTATAAGCATATATATAAGTATATATATATGTATATATATATATTAAGTATATATAAATATATATATACATATATATATATACTTATACTATATATATATATAAGTATATAGGTATATATACATATATATGTATATATATATGTATAAATATATATATATAAAGTATATATAAGTATATATATATATATGTATATATATGTATTTAAATATATATCTATATATATACATATATATATAAGTATATATATGTATATATATATGTATATATATACATATATATATATATACTTATATATATATACTTATACTATATATAAATTTGTATAAGTATATAGGTATATATACATATATATGTATATATGTATAAATATATATATGTATATATATATATATGTATATATATATATGTATTTATATATATGTATATATATATAAATATATATATAAGTATATATATATCAAGTATATATATATAAGTATATATATATGTATATATATATATGTATATATGTATATATATATATGGGGGGCCGCATCCTGTGCGAACAACCTTACCGTGCTAAATGTGCGAATAGCCTGATTGGCTCGACGAAAATGGACATATAATATATGAAAATTGACTGCCTCGACGATACCTACAACTTTTATTTTGAACACTTTTCCTAATTTTCAATGTATGAGCCGAATTTTTGATCCGAAAATATCTGGGCGAAACGAGACTAAGGACGCCTAGATATTTTCGGATCAAAAATCCGGCTCATACATTGAAAATTAGGAAAAGTGTTCAACATGAAAGTTGTAGGTCTCCTCGAGGTAGTCAATTTTCATATATTATATGTCCATTTTCGTCGAGCCAATCAGGCTATTCGCACAGTTCGCACGGTAAGTTTATTCTCATATGATTCGGGCCCTATATATATGTATATATATATTAAGTATATATATATACATATATATATCTAAGTATTTATATATATGTATATATAAGTATATATATACATATATATATACTTAATATATATATATATACATATATATATACTTATATATACTTAATATATATATGTATATATAAGTATATATATATGTATAAATATATATATATATGTATATATATACAGTATATATATACATATATATATAAGTATATATATATGTATATATATTAAGTATATATATATACATATATATATACTTAATATATATATATACATATATGTATACATATATACATATATATACATATATACATATATATATACATATATATACTTATATATATATATATATTCGTATATATATACTTAATATATATATATACATATATATATATATATACTTATATATATATATGTATATATATATATGTATATATAGATGTATATATATATACTTATATATATATGTTAATATATATACTTAATATATATATACATATATATACATATATATATATGTAATATCTAGTTGCCAACCAAAATCACCTAGAGGGGGTGAATAGGTGATAACTGCGTCTTTTGCGGAATTGAAAATCTTGAAAATAAAGAACGCACAGAAAGCAAATCACAATCACAGACGACACAAGAAATTTATAGTGGTTCCCCGTTCTTGGGTACTCCACTTGCCGGCCTCGTCAATCTAGCACCACAGCTAGACTTGACTACTTCACTAAATCTCGGATCAAGAACGATCCTACAATCCTCAGAGTTAAAACTCTTACAACTCGGAGATCAAACTCCTACAAACCCAGAGATAACCTTCTCTTACAACTCGGAGAATACCTCTCCTACAACTCGGAGAACAATCTCTGCTACAATCAAATGTAAATTTAGATTGAAACAATACTTAATGAATCACGATCAGTTCTGAATAATTTGATGATGATCTTCTTCCTTCTTGAGATAGAAATGGCTTCGGCTTGATGTTGAAGAAGAAGAATCAAATTGGCACAAATCAGATCTTCTAAGGTCTTGATCGATACAACGAAAATAGGACGAGTGAGGCGATGATCGATCGACCTTTTACATCCACTTGGAGACGAAATCAGATAACATTCGATCGAACTCCAACAATGGCGATGCACGGCACTAGACGACGATCTTGAATCAGATTAGGTTTTTGGAGAAAAGTACGAACTCTGATCTTCTACTTCGAATCATTAATGACTCTTTCTTAAGGAGCAATCATTATATAGATGAAGACCTAACGATTAACCTTAAAAACGAGGAAGGACGTCACGTCAATTTGACGGAAAAGACTTGTCGTCAAAAAGGAAAAACAAGGTTTACGAGAAAAGCTAGAATCAGACTTCTCGAGAGATCCAAGACTTCTCGAGAGAAACCGGCTAGTTCTGGAAAAACAGCTTTAGAAGAGAATATCAAAGAATTATGATAAAGCTTCTCGAGAGATAAAAGACTTCTCGAGAGCACAAGAAACTTCTCGAGAGATGAAAGACTTCTCGAAAGCTGAGCTGAGACAGACTTCTCGAAAACATCTGAAAAAGAAGTTTTCTCGAAAACTAAGGAGACTTTTCGAGATAACAAAGATTTCTCGAGAAATGAAAATAGCTACTCATTCAACTTTCTCGAAAAATACCTTTGAGACAACCCTTCTCGAAAAAAATAACAAGGACTTCTCGAGAGCATACAAGGACTTCTCGAAAAGTACCTTTACATCTCGAAAAATTTACTTAGGAAAAATTTCTTCCTTTTTCTCTAGACCAATGCTGCACACCTAAGCTTTGAATCTTTAATGTCTTGATCATAAAATGTATCCCAATTGAGAGATCACACATGAGTCAACCCCATACCCCACACAATGAAGAATTACATTGCATGAGACTGTGCTTATTGACCCATTGTGACCTGACATTGGTCTACACTTAGCAATGTGAACCTGCAAGAACATTACTAGAAAAATATATCAAATACACAAACAATTCAATCTTGGTTCAAAGTTGACTTTCTACAAATCAAGGTTATTGTGGATACAAAACCCAACAATCTCCCCTTATTTGTAGAAGTCAGAACCCTACTTACCAAGATGAATTGTATCAAAAATATACTTGAAAGAACATTAAAAACAATATCTAAATATAAGAACATGATTGTCACATCAAAATCAAAAACTATACTTTGATTTAAGATTGTCTAATGAATTAATGTTCACACAGGCATATAGAAATAATGTTTTAAAGATCCTAAAAAAAACTTGACTTCAGATATTTGCCTTTTTCTTTCTTAACATTTCTTGCCTTTCAAAATAAACATATGGCTTTGGATGATACTTAGGAGGAGCTTCTGGAGCTGTTGGATTGTTGTACCCATAATTCTTGAAATGGATTCTTCTCTTGATTTGACTTGTCTCATACTTTTTCCATTCAGAAGTGCTGTACAGATCAGAAGGATTCACATTTCCTTCTTCTACAAGCTTGAGAGAGTCAAGAATAATAATCTTTGAAACTGGACTCCAAATTTCTGGATAAACCTTTGCTTCATCTACCACTGCTTTGCCAGAACCTGCTGAGCTGGAGCCAGGAACAGATCTGCTTGCAGAAGGTCCATCACCATATTTCCTTTTCCTAGAATAGTGTATTGAGGAGTGAGCCTCTCCAAAAGGATTAGCATCAAACTGCTCTACTGGCCTTGGAGAAAATTGAGGAATTGAAGGAGCATCAGATTGAACTTGATCAAAATTAGGAGGAGGTTGAGCAGGGTCAATACCCAAATCAGGAAAGATTTCATGGTGGAGCCAAACAGCAGTATTAGAGGTGAAATCTTTTAACTCATTGACCTGCTTTTGGACACCTTGCGACAACTGCTCAAACCTATTAATCAAATGTCTATGAAAATAAAAAAGAGTTTGATCCAGTAACCCAGTCATCTTCTAAGTTATACTGTCCTCCCCCTTTCTGACTTCTACAGATAGAGTTTGGAGAATAGAGCCCTTAAACTGTCCAACCTCATCAATGATCTTAAAGGCATTTTCCTCTTCCTTTGAAACCATGTACTCTTGGGTTTTTCTGACTTGAACCACTTCTGCAAGAACTGTGGCTACACTTTTGATGGTGTGATCAATGGCCTTTCCTCCCTGAATAACAACTTCTTTCATTTGATCTGAACTGGTTTTGAACTCTTTCAACTTCTTGGCCATTTCCTTTTCAATATCAGACAATCTTGCATGAACTTCTTTGAATGAGTAATCTATTTTGGCACTTTGTCTTTGAAGCATTAATTCAACTTTACCAAGAATTGAACTTTCATCATAAAGAGATGGAGGAATTGGGGCTGGAAGAACTTCCTCTGGTATATCTTCAATAATAATTGAACTTTGGAGCTTCACAGGAGATAAGTTGATTCTCTCATTTTCTTCATCAACAGGTTTTTCCTGATCATCCTTGTTTGTTTCTAAGCAAGGCTCTTGCTCCCCCTCAATATGTACTGGGGGAGGAGATGAACCATGCACTGAAGCATCATCTACTTCTAGACTAAAATCATAGTCAGCACCTGACCCAGCCATGTGGTCACTAGTGCTAAGCACATCATCAGCACCCTTTAAAATTTCACTTACCACCTCTGCTATGGTGAAATCAACTCTGTTATTATCCATAACTGGAGGAGGTGAGAAGTGATCAACTTGTTCTTGAGAAAGAAAAGTGTCTTCCATAGGAGTATTTGACAAAACTTGAGCATCTGGGATGGATTGATTTTTGGAAGGAACTTGATCTGTGACAACTTGTTCTGAAGGATCCTGAGCTGATGGAGAAAGAACTGTGTTTGTTGGAGAATGAAGACTTGGCTCTGCTGAGGGAATGGTGTCTTGTGGAGCTGGAGATGGAGATGGATCTGGAACTGAACTGTGTTCCTGAGATGGAGGTGGAGCTGGGATTGTTGGTATTTCTGGAGGAGGAGAAGTAGGAGCTTCATACTCTGGTGCTGAGTGAGCTGAAGAAATGGGTTCCCCCTGGAGACCTGCATCTGCAGTTGGCTTAGTAATCCTGATGTTCCACCTCTTCATTGTGACAACATCTACCTTCTTCAAATGATGTATAATAGCTCCTCTGGACATGTCAAACACATCTGAATTAAGCTGATTTAGATAGAGTGACAGAATCCTTGCAAAATTTGGACTTATAATGCTTTCTTTAATCTTATTGAATAGAAAATCTGCCCAACTGAAACTTTTTCCACAAATCACTATTGCTACCAAGCTGAAAACATCTGAAGAGACATGACCCAGGCTGCCAGTATGACATAGTAAGACTTTTGAAATTATGTCCACTAGCAATTTTCCAACATCATTCATCTTTTGTCTACGAATAGTTGATGTTCCTTTATCTAACCCACAAAAGATTAGGGCATGAGCCCAATCCTCATTACTTAGAGTATCCTCAATTTTTATCAAGGGAACTTTCAAATACTTGGAAAGAGATTTTGGATTTATCTTGATTTTGAAATTTCCAACACTTGATTTCATCCTATTTCCGTTTTTGTGCACTTTTATATTGATAAACAAATCCTCTACTTCTCTAAACAGAATTCGACATTGATATTCTAGTAAGAAGGACAGACCTGCTGCGTCTAGAAGATAAAATAGGTTTTGAAACTCATCTGAAATCGATTGAAGACCTTCTCGCACAAGTTCACTGCCGACACCGATCTTAGGATTTCCTAAAGGAGCCATTGATCGAGAGGAGAACTTGAACTGTGTGCTGGAACGAGAGAAAATCCGTCTGAATTCGAACTAGAACGACGATTTTGCGAAACAAGAAGATGAAACGTCGGCATTTTTCGAAAGGGGATGGAAGAACCTCGCGTGAACTTTTAATTCATTTCGAGACTCTATATATAGTTTGGTTTGATGTGACAATTAATTTGGTTTTAATTAATTTAAAGAAAATGAAATACACGCATACCTGGCTCTTCATATTCTCGAATATTGAAATTAAAGTTTTCGAAAAGTATAAGACATTTCTCGAGAGGTTGTTAAAGTTCTCGAGAAGTCTCAGAACTCTGTCGATCTTCTTCCGAAAGAGCATTTCTCGAGGGATAACCCATTTCTCGAGAAGTATAAACTTATTTTTCGAAAAGTGTCTTCAGTTTTTCGAAAAGTTTTAGCTCTATCCATATTCATAAAAAACAAGTCATTTCTCGAGACATTAACTACATTTCTCGAGAAGTTTTAATGATGACTTGGATTTTTCTTCTTTGCAAAAGATAAACCTGTAATTTATTTTAGAACATAAAATAAGATAAAACTTTAAGAAAATTCACTTATCTTCTTCTCTTCTCCTTTGTTTGACCATTATTCCATGTTGAGCATTCCAAGTTCTGTCTTGAAGAAAGAGAACTTAGTCTCATCCAGTGGCTTCGTGAATATATCTGCAATTTGCTTATCCGTAGGGACATAGCTTAAGTTGATATCCCCATTCTCCACATGTTCTCGGATGAAATGATATCTTAACTCGATATGCTTTGTCCGACTGTGTGAGACTGGATTATTTGCTATAGCAATTGCACTGGAGGAGTCACAAAACATTGGAATATTCTTTATCTTCAAATTATAATCTTGAAGCTGATTTCTTATCCAAAGAAGTTGTGCGCAACAACTGCCTGCAGAAATATATTCTGATTCGGCTGTTGAAATTGCAACACAATTTTGCTTCTTGCTGCTCCAGGAGATAAGCCTTCTTCCGAGAAATTGACATGTTCCGGAAGTGTTTTTCCTGTCGTCTCTACTACCTGCAAAATCTGCATCTGAATAACCAATTAGCTCGCTATCATTACTTCTTGGGTACCATAAGCCAAGATTTGGTGTACCTTTAAGATATCTCAAAATTCGCTTTGTAGCGGTATAGTGAGATTCCTTAGAGTTCACTTGAAATCTGGCACATACACATGTAGAAAACATTATATCAGGCCTACTAGCAGTAAGGTAGAGCAGAGAACCAATTATGCTTCTGTACTTGGTTTCATCAAAAGGTTTCCCTTTCTCATCCTTGTCCAGAGACATAGCTGGGCTCATTGGAGTCCTCATAGAGGTTGCACTCTCCATTCCAAATTTCTTAATCAACTCCTTGGTGAATTTTGTCTGTGAGATGAAAATTCCATCTTCAGTTTGTTTCACTTGAAGTCCTAAGAAATATTTTAGCTCTCCCATACTGCTCATTTCAAACTTTCCTTGCATAAGTTTTAAAAACTTTTTGCAAAGATTGTCGTCTGTAGAGCCAAAAATGATGTCATCGACATAGATTTGCACTAGCAAAATCTTGCCTTTTACTTCCTAAGAAATAATGTTTTATCTATCTTTCCTCTTGTGAACTTGTTCTCAAGAACAAAATTAGACAGCGTCTCATACCAAGCTCGAGGAGCTTGTTTTAACCAATACAAAGCTTTTTGTAGTAAGTAAACATAATTAGGATGTTCAGAATCTACAAAACCTGGAGGTTGTTCAACGTATACTTTTTCTTTTATGTTACCATTCAGAAAAGCTGACTTAACGTCCATTTGGTATACGGTGAAACCTTTGAATGCAGCATAGGCTAAGAACATTCTGATTGCTTCAAGTCTTGCTACCGGAGCATAAGTTTGATCGAAGTCGATCCCTTCTTCCTGTCTATAACCTTTTGCTACAAGTATGGCTTTGTTCTTTATAATTGTTCCATCCTCATCCAACTTGTTCCTGTAAACCCACTTTGTTCCAATAATATTTTATCCTTGGGTTTTGGAACTAGTGTCCACACCTTGCAACGCTTGAATTGATTTAATTCTTCTTCCATTGTAATTATCCAGTGGGGGTCTTCATTTGCTTCTTGAAACTTCTTCGGTTCAACCTGTGAAAGAAAACTTAAATGCATATTTTCGTTAGTAGTACCTCTTCTTGTTCTAATTCTGACTTGAGGATCTCCTATGATTTGATCAATAGGATGGTCTCTCATGTGTCTGAACTCTAGGTTCCTTGCATCAGTTTGAACATTTGGAGCATCATTTGCTACTTGAATGTCTTCTTCCACTTGTACTGGTTCTTCATCAATATGATCTTCTTCTTCATTTGTGATTGGGGAAGAGATCTTGACGAAGGTTTGAGCATCAACTTTGACTGGCTCATCCAAGCTTATATCTTGTGTCTTTAAACATGTACCTTCCATAGAAGCACTAGAAGAGCTGCTATGTAACAAGCTTGTTTCATCAAATACAACATTGATGGACTCTTCTACAACCAGGGTTTTCTTATTAAATATTCTATAAGCTCTACTATGGCTGCTATAGCCTACAAAAATACCTTCAAAACTCTTTTCGCTAAACTTGGTTTTGTAATGCTTTCCATTGTTAAGTACAAAGCATTTGCAACCAAAGATTCTAAAATAAGAGATGGTTGGTCTCTTCCCTTTTAGTAGTTCATAAGGAGTCTTTTCATGGTTTTTGTTTATGAGTGCTCAGTTTTGCACATGGCAGGCAGTGTTGACTGCTTCAGCCCAAAGATATTCGGGTAGAGAAGTATCACTCAACATTGTTCTGCAAGCCTCAATGAGTGTTCTATTTCTTCTCTCAACTACCCCATTTTGTTGTCGAGTTCGAGGAGAGGAAAACTCATGAACGATACCTAGACTTTCACAAAAATCTGTCATAGCTCCAGATTCAAATTCTGTTCCATGGTCACTTCTGATTTTGACTACCGAACATTCAAATTCATTCTGGATTTGTTTAACAAATTTAGTGAAAATGTCAAATGTATCTGACTTGTGTTTTAGAAAGAATACCCATGCAAAACGTGAGTAATCATCTACAATAACTAATGTGTAAGACTTACCTCCTAAACTTCTAACTTGCAAAGGACCAAACAAGTCCATATGAAGTAGATATAAACACCTAGTAGAATCTTTGCCTAAAATGCTCTTAAAGGTAGCTCTTGTTTGCTTGCATATTACACAAGCATGAAAAGGTCTATCTTTAATGCACTTAATATTTGGCGCATCACGTACTAAGTTTTGAGAAAATAATTTATTTATAGTTTTGAAATTTATATGTGCTAATCTCTTATGCCATTGGTCAGCAAGAGATGCACTATTTTTTGCTAAGAGACACACTGGTGTAGAAGATGATAAACAAAGAAAATTTAAACAGAACATATTTCTACAACGAGTGCCTGATAAAATCGTTTCTAGATTATCTGCCGATTTTATCAAACATTTATCTCTACGAAAATCAACTATGTATCCTTTGTCACAAAGTTGACTTATGCTTATCAGATTATGTTCTAATCCTTCCACATAAGCTACATCTGAAAAGGATACATTACCGTTAGAAATCATACCATAGCCTTTTGTTATCCCTCTGTCAGATCCGCCAAATATAACTTTTGGACCATTTTCAATTGGAATGTAATTTTGCAAAAGACTTCTTGTTCCGGTCATATGTCGAGAACAACCACTGTCCAAATACCAGATAGGATTATTGTTGGCCTTTGGACATACCTGCAAAAACAAATTATTTTGCCTTAGGAGCCCAAATAACTTTGGGTCCTTGGTCCCTTGTTAGTTGAGCACCACGAGGAACATTAACATTGCGAGCGGTCCTTCTTGCATTGTTAACTTATGGTCTTTTGGAATAGGTGAGATTGAACCAACAGTCTACGGCAAAGTGACCTATTTTGCCGCAACACCAACAATTAAACCTGTTGTATCTTTTCTTAATATTTTCCTGCTTAACTCTTTGAACGTTGATTTTAGCAGGAGCCGTCCTTCTTGATGAGGATGCATCATGAGTACAGCATACACAGGGTAACGCTTTCTCCTTTGGCTTAGGTACAGCAGTCTTTACTATTGGTGCTTTAACAGCACTTGGACCATGAACATAAGGACCATAATCTTTTAAATTTACTTCTTCATAAGGTGCTATGAAAGCACATTGACCGAGGTATTGAGGACGAGCCCACCCCTTATAGTCATTGACAGGCACAAAATTAATTGGTCGTATCAAGTGACCATAAGAGATTTCCATGTCATAAGCATTTGTGGGAAGAAGAACTTTCTTAAATTCCACTTGTTCTAGATGGGCTTTCCCTTTTTCTTCGATAGTAGCTTTCTTAGCGTTTTTATTTTTCTTCTTGACACGGGTGCCTTTAGAAGAATTACTTGGCCCAGCGACATGACCTAAACCACTGCTATTTGCTTTAGCAGAGAAAGTATCAATGATTGGAAGAATGGTTTTCGGTTGTGAAAACTTTTCAACTAGCTTTTTCTTAGTGGCTAGCTGTTCTTCCAGAACTTTAATAGAGTTCTCTTTCCGATCAAGGAGCTCATCTGAGCTTTTGATTTTGTCTTTCAAGATTTGATTTTCCTCCTTGAAGAAAGAAAGTTGTTCAACTTCCTTTCTCAAATTAGATTCCACTTCTTTGAGAGACATGATCTCCTTGGCCTGTGTTTTGACTACCTTTCGGCATTTGTCAAAGCTTTTAAGCATTTCAGTATATTGGGTCATGAGGTTTGAGTCATCATCTGAAATATAATCCTTTTGTTCAGCTGAGGCATATTCAGAATCAGATAAGATGGTCTGAGAATTTACCTTCCCGGTATATGGAGGTTCTTCTTCTTCATCAGTCATAGCCATCAGCCTGAAGTACGCTTCTTCTTCACTACTTGATTTCTCAGAGTCACTGTCGCTTAAAGTTTTATTCTTTTTAGCGACTAGACTCTTTTCTGTCTTTCTTTTCCCGTTGGTGGATTTCCTTTCTTCTTTTCTTCCACCCTCTTTCTTTTTATAGGGACATTCAGCAATCATGTGCCCTGGCTTATTGCAACAATATCAAACTATATCAGAAGAAATATGTTTACCAGTTTTAGATTTATACCTGTCATGATTGCTAGAGCTCTTTTTGTGATGATCACCATCACGTCGAGAATGTCTATTTTCAGAGGAAAATTTATTCTTCATGTGTCTTCTTTTGTTTAACAGTTTCTTAAACTGACGAGAGATTAGAGAAAGCTCCCCATCAGACATTTCAGAACTGGAGGAGCCGGCTTCAGATTCTTTTTCATCATCAGATTCTTGTGTTCTAACTGGAGACAAAGCTCTGCTTTTTCTGGAGCTCTCGGCTTTCATAGCCAAGGTCCTTTCCTTGTTAGAAATTCTATTCCCATCTTCTTCTGTTTTGCGAATGTTCATTTGCAGTTCATGGGATAATAATTTCCCAAACAGATTCTGTGGGTCTAGGTTTGGTAACTTTCCAAACTCTCTGATTGCAACTATCTTGCTATCCCAGTCTTTCGTTAGTGATCGCAGGAATTTGTCATTTAGTTCACCATTAGTAAATTCCCGACCATAATTTCTTAGGCCGTTTACTATCTTGAAGAATCTTTCATAAGCATCGGCAATGCACTCCTTTTTATTCTGCTTGAAAGCCTCGTACTCTTGATTCAAAAGAGATCTTCTATCATCTCTTACTTCTTCAGTACCTTCCATAAGGACTATTAAATACGTCCACATTTCTTTGGCAGAATTACAGTGAATTAAGTTTTGCAACATTGAATCATCCACTGCACTGGCAATTATGTTCTTTGCCTTTTTGTCCAAAGCAACGAAAGCGATCTCATCCTTTGTTAAGTCCATCATTTTCTTTGGTACTTTTAAGGTTGGATCAATAGTTGAAGCGGTCATAGGCACATGAGGTCCTTCTTCAACGACTTGGAAGATTCTTGGGTCTGCGGCTTCCATATAAAATCTGACTCTTTCTTTCTACATAGGAAAGTTATCCTTAATGCATATTGGCAATTTCAACGAAGACGATTCCTTGCACTTTTCCATGATTTGATAGCAATTAGAATGGAGAGATCCTATTCAAGGTGGTAACCTTTCAAGAATAACCACCTCTGATACCAATTGTAATATCTAGTTGCCAACCAAAATCACCTAGAGGGGGGTGAATAGGTGATAACTGCGTCTTTTGCGGAATTGAAAATCTTGAAAATAAAGAACGCACAGAAAGCAAATCACAATCACAGATGACACAAGAAATTTATAGTGGTTCCCCGTTCTTGGGTACTCCACTTGTCGGCCTCGCCAATCTAGCACCACAGCTAAACTTGACTACTTCACTAAATCTCGGATCAAGAACGATCCTACAATCCTCAAAGTCAAAACTCTTACAACTCGGAGATCAAACTCCTACAAACTCAGAGATAACCTTCTCTTACAACTCGGAGAATACCTCTCCTACAAACTCGGAGAACAATCTCTCCTACAATCAAATGTAAATTTAGATTGAAACAATACTTAATGAATCACGATCAGTTCTGAATAATTTGATTATGATCTTCTTCCTTCTTGAGATAGAAATGGCTTCGGCTTGATGTTGAAGAAGAAGAATCAAATTGGCACAAATCAGATCTTCTAAGGTCTTGATCGATACAACGAAAACAGGACGAGTGAGGCGATGATCGATCGACCTTTTACTTCCACTTGGAGACGAAATCATATAACATTCGATCGAACTCCAATAATGGCGATGCACAGCACTAGACTACGATCTTGAATCAGATTAGGTTTTTGGAGAAAAGTACGAACTCTGATCTTCTACTTCGAATCATTAATGACTCTTTCTTAAGGAGCAATCATTATATAGATGAAGACCTAACGATTAACCTTAAAAACGAGGAAGGACGTCACGTCAATTTGACGGAAAAGACTTGTCGTCAAAAAGGAAAAACAAGGTTTACGAGAAAAGCTAGAATCAGACTTCTCGAGATATCCAAGACTTCTCGAGAGAAACCGGCTAGTTCTCGAAAAACAGCTTTAGAAGAGAATATCAAAGAATTATGATAAAGCTTCTCGAGAGATAAAAGACTTCTCGAGAGCACAAGAAACTTCTCGAGAGATGAAAGACTTCTCGAAAGCTGAGCTGAGACAGACTTCTCGAAAACATCTGAAAAAGAAGTTTTCTCGAAAACTAAGGAGACTTTTCGAGATAACAAAGATTTCTCGAGAAATGAAAATAGCTACTCGAAAAATTCAACTTTCTCGAAAAAGACCTTTGAGACAACCCTTCTCGAAAAAAATAACAAGGACTTCTCGAGAGCATACAAGGACTTCTCGAAAAGTACCTTTACATCTCGAAAAATTTACTTAGGAAAAATTTCTTCCTTTTTCTCTAGACCAATGCTGCACACCTAAGCTTTGAATCTTTAATGTCTTGATCATAAAGTGTATCCCAATTGAGAGATCACACATGAGTCAACCCCATACCCCACACAATGAAGAATTACATTGCATGAGACTGTGCTTATTGACCCATTGTGACCTGACATTGGTCTACACTTAGCAATGTGAACTGCAAGAACATTACTAGAAAAATATATCAAATACACAAACAATTCAATCTTGGTTCAAAGTTGACTTTCTACAAATCAAGGTTATTGTGGATACAAAACCCAACAATATATATATATGTATATATATATATGTATATATATATATGTATATATATATTTGTATATATAAATGTATATATGTATATATATATATGTATATATATTAACTATACCTATATACATATATATAAATACTTATATATATACTTATACTATATATATAAGTATATAGGTATATATACATATATATATATATGTATAAATATATATATACTGAAATATCTAGTTGCCTACCTAAATCACCTAGAGGGGGGTGAATAGGTGATCTCTACGTCTTTTGCGGAATTAAAAATAAACGTAAAGCACAGCACACAAAATTAATCACAGCCACAGATAACACCAAGAATTTATAGTGGTTCCCCGTTCTTGGGTACTCCACTTGCCGGCCTCGCCAATCTAGCACCACAGCTAGACTTGACTACTTCACTAAATCTCAGATCAAGAACGATCCTACAAATCTCAGAGTCAAAACTCTTACAACTCGGAGATCAATCTCCTACAAACTCAGAGAGAACCCTCTCTTACAACTCGGAGAAAACTTCTCCTACAACTCGGAGAACAACCTCTCCTACAACTCGGAGATAACAACTCCTACAACTCGGAGATAACAACTCCTACAACATATTGAAAAGGGTTTTGAACAATACTAAACCAGATCTGAATAACAGAAGCGTTTTCTTCCTTCTTCTTGAATGGCTTTTGAGAACGATGAGGAAGAACAACGATCCTTCAAATCTGTCTTTGGCAATCCGAAACGATCCAATAGAGATTGTAGAACCTGAGTATGGATCAATCGAACCCTTCTTGGAAGAAATCGACAACTCCAATGAGTAGAACGATCTCCAAACGTAGGCGACGGCGAGCGGCGCTTTTCACGTTCTTTGCGATTCGGGAGAGAGATTAGGTCATGAACGATTCTCAAAAGAATAATTAAATTCAAATCTTAAGAGAGAGGGCCTTTTATAGGAGAAGGTCTAAATAGAATATTTAAGCCTTAAGCTAGAACAGGAGTCACGTCAAACAGACGGAAAACAGAAGTCGGCAAAAATAGATTGAAGGAACGAGAAACAGATTTCTCGAGAGAAAGGAGACTTCTCGAGAAATCACGGCTGGATCTCGGAAAAAGGCTTTCAAATAAATTGACAGAGCTTCGCGAGAAAGAAAAGAGGATTTCTCGAGAACATGGAACTTCTCGAGAAATAAGATAAAATAAATTTTTCGGAAGAAACAAGAACTTCTCGAGAAATCGAATCAACTTCTCGAGAGGAAAGATTTTCTCGGAAAATATCAGCAAAGAAGACTTCTCGAGAAAATCAAAGGATTTTCCGAGAGCACTACAGACTTCTCGAGAAATAAAGATGGCTTCTCGAGAAATTTGGATTTCCTTCGAAGACTTAAGCTGAAAAGAACTTCTCGAGAAAATCAAAGGGATTTTTCGAGAGCTCTTCATATTTCTCGAGAAAAACACTTAGCTTCTCGAGAAATACACTTAGAAGAAAATTCTTTAAATTTTCTCAGAGAACAGCTACACCTCCAAGACCTTAGCTTCCTTTGTCTTGATCATGAAGTGCATCCCAATAGAGAGATCACATATGAGTCAACACCATATCTCATACAATGAGGAATTACATTGTAAGAGACTGTGCTCATTGACCCACTGTGACCTGACATTGGTTTACACTTTGCAATGTGAACCTGCAAGACAAAACTAGAGAAACATATCAAATACATAAGCAATTTAATCTTGGTTCATAGTTGACTTTCTACAAATCAAGGTTATTGTGGATACAATACCCAACAATCTCCCCCTATTTGTAGAAGTCAGAACCCTTCTTACCAAGATGAATTGCAACAAAATAATACACAACATGATATACAAGGAATTAAATAGATACAGATAGGAAAGAGCATCAAAAACTAAATCTATATAAGAAATATAATTATCACATCAAAATCCAAACTATATATAGATTTCAGATTGTCTTATGATTTAATGTTCACAAAAGCATATGACAAAAGAATTTGATGATCTTCAACCTCTGGCATTGTCTCTTCTTTTCTGTTCCTGTCTTTTGAAGTATGCAAAAGGTTTAGGATGGTACTTTGGAGGAGCTGGAGGAGCTGTAGGATCATTGTACTTATATATCCTGTAATGTAATCTCCTTTTGGTCTTGCTGGTTTGATAAAGTTTCCATTCAGAAGAGCTGTAATAGTCTTGAACTTGCATTCCTCCTTCTTCAACTAATCTGAGTGAATCAAGAATGATAGCCTTTGAAATAGGACTCCAAATCTCTGGATAATTCACAGGATCAGTAGCAGCAGCTTTGCCAGAGCCTGCTGAACTAGATTCAGGAACTGATCTCTTAGCAGAAGATCCTTCACCATATTTTCTTTTTCTTGAACCTTGCTTAGAAGAAGCAGCTTCTACATCAGAAGACACATCTTGTCTTGGAGAGAACTGAGGAGCCTCATGCTGAGGAGGGGGAACAGCAGGGTCAATGCCCAAATCTGGAAAGATCTCACTGTGAAGCCAAGTGGTAGATCTTTGAGTGAATTCTTTGACATCAGCTACCTGCTTCTGGACTCCCTGAGACAGTTGATCAAACTTCTCACTCATGTGATTATGAAATGCAAACAAATTCTCATCAATAGAACCTATCAACTTGTCCTCCCCCTTTCTGACTTCTACAGGAAGAGTTTGGAGAACAGATTCTTTAAACAACCCTACTTCATCAACAATTTTGAAGCAGTGTTCATCAGCCTTGATATACATAGATTCTTGAGTCTTTCTGACCTCAATAATCTGCTCTAACACTTTACCAACACCCTCAATGGTGTGGTCAATAGCTTTTCCACCCTGAATGACAATTTTCTTGAGTTCTTCTGAACTATCTTGGAAGGCTTTCAGCTTTCTATCCATAGCTTTCTCTACATCTGATATCCTGGCATGCACTTCCTTGAAGGATAAATCTATCTTGGCACTCTGCCTTTGGAGTAACATTTCAATTTGACCAATCAAGCTAGATTCAGAAAAGAGAGGACTAGGAATAGGGGCTGGCTGGACTGGTTCAGGAATTTCTTCAAGAACAACTGTACTTTTCTCTGGAAGAAAAGACAGATTCACAGTCTCATCTACTTGAACTACAGGCTGTTCCTGTACCTCTGCATTTATTTCCATATAGGACTCTTGCTCCCCCTCAGTATTTGCTGGGGGAGAAGGAGAAATGGGAACAGAAACATCAGCATCATCATGATGGAATTCAAAATCTGCACCTGAACCTGCATGGTGATCACTGGAGTTCTGCTCATCATCAACTACAGTGTTCACATCAGGAGGAGGAATCTCTGATCCTGGAGGAACCTGATCTGATGGAATATTATCTGATGTAAGAGGAGGAACTAAATCTGCTGCTGGAGTGACATGCTGCTGACCTAGAGATGGAAGATGACTTGGAGATGGAGGAGCTAGATGCTGTGCTGAAGAGTCTGGAGGAGGAGATGAATACACATCCTGCTGACCAGAAGGCTCCCCCTGGGAATGACCACCTTCTGAAGGCTTAGTTATCCTGATGTTCCACTTTTTGAGAGTGAACACATCCAACCTTTTCAAGTGATGAATGATAGTCCCTTTGGACATATCAAAGACTTGAGAGTCAAATTGATTCAGATAGAGAGTTATAATCCTTGCAAAATTAGGACTAGAAATGCTCTCTTTGATCTTATTGAACATTATGTCTGCCCAGCTGCATTTCTTTCCACAAATTACTGCTGTGACTAAACTGAACACATCTACTGAGACATATCCCAAGCTTTTAGTATTTCCCAGCAGCACCTTGGAGATGATGTCCACCAAAAGTTTTCCAACATCATTCATCTGCTGTCTCCGTAGTGTCTTAGCTGTTTTTAAACCTACAAAAGTCACTGCCTTGACCCAATCATCATCATCAAGGATGTCCTCTTGTGCTACTAGGGGCAACTTCAGAAATTTGGAAATTGACTTAGGAGTCATTTTAACTTTTTGAGAACCAATAGAGGATTTCAATTTCCGACCACTCTTATTTACTGTAGCATTAGAGAAGAACTCCTCTACCTCTGTAAAAAGGATTTTGCAAGGGGTCTCGGCCAGAAAAGACAGACCAGCACCTTCGAGCATGCAGAACACGTTCTTGAAATCATCTGAAACTGAAACAAGGCCTTCTCGCACTAGCTCGCTTCCCACACCGACCTTGGACAGTCGACTGGATTTTGCGTGAGAGGAAGATGAAGCTTCGGCTTTTCCGAGAAGAAGAAGAAGAAACTCGTGTGAAAATTAATTTGTTTCGATTGTCTATTTATAGTTTGGTTTGATGTGACAATTATTTGAGATTTATTTATAGATAAAGAAAATAAAAACGCGCATACCTGACCTTTCGTATTCCGGAAAATAAAGACTAGAATTCTGAAAATTGAACGCAATTTCTCGAGAGATATACTGATTTCGCGAGAACTATTCTAATTTCGCGAGAAGTATCTTGATTTCTCGAGAGCTCCCAGAATTCTGATTTTCTGACTTTGAAAAAGCATTTCTCGAGGGATAACCCATTTCTCGAGAAGTGCAGGTACATTTTGCGAGAAGTCTTTCATTTCTCGAAAAAGTCTATGTCATTTCTCGAGAAATCCTTTTAAGACTTAGAAATTTTCTACCTCTTTCTTTCTGAAGGACAGATTCCTGCTTTCCATAGATATATAACTTTTAGAAACTTCATTTTTCTTTTTGCTTTAAGCATTACTCTAAGTTGAGCATTCCAAGTTCCGTCTTGAAGAAAGAGAACTTAGTCTCATCCAGCGGCTTCGTGAATATATCTGCAACTTGCTTATCCGTGGGGACATAACTCAGATTGATGTCACCCTTCTCCACATGCTCCCGGATAAAGTGATATCGTAGCTCGATGTGCTTTGTCCGACTGTGAGAGACTGGATTATTTGCGATAGCAATTGCACTGGAAGAGTCGCAAAACATTGGAATATTCTTGATCTTCATATTGTAGTCTTGAAGTTGATTCCTTATCCATAGAAGTTGTGCGCAACAGCTGCCTGCAGAAATATATTCTGACTCGGCGGTTGAAATTGCAACACAATTCTGCTTCTTGCTACTCCAGGATATAAGTCTTCTTCCGAGAAATTGGCATGTTCCGGAAGTGTTTTTCCTGTCGTCTCTGCTACCTGCAAAATCTGCATCTGAATAGCCTATTAGTTCGCTATCATTACTTCTTGGGTACCATAAGCCAAGATTTGGTGCGCCCTTAAGATATCTCAAAATTCGCTTTGCAGCTGTATAGTGAGATTCCTTAGAGTTCACCTGATATCTAGCACATACACATGTGGAAAACATTATGTCAGGTCTACTGGCAGTAAGGTAGAGCAAAGAGCCAATTATGCTTCTGTATTTAGTTTCATCAAAAGGTTTCCCTTTCTCGTCCTTGTTCAGAGACATAGCTGAGCTCATTGGAGTCCTCATAGAGGTTGCATTCTCCATTCCAAATTTCTTAATCAACTCCTTGGTGAACTTCGTCTGAGAGATGAAAATTCCATCTTCAGATTGTTTCACTTGAAGTCCTAAGAAATACTTCAGCTCACCCATACTGCTCATTTCAAACTTCCCCTGCATAAGTTTTGAAAACTTCTTGCAAAGGTTGTCATCGGTTGAGCCAAAAATAATGTCATCAACATAGATTTGCACTAGCAAAATCTTGCCTTTTACTTCCCTAAGAAATAATGTCTTATCTATCTTTCCTCTTGTGAACTTGTTCTCAAGAAGGAAGTTAGACAGCGTCTCATACCAAGCTCGAGGAGCTTGTTTTAAGCCATATAAAGCTTTTTGTAATAAATAAACATGATTGGGATGATCAGGATTAACAAAACCTGGGGGTTGTTCAACGTATACTTCCTCTTTAATGTCTCCGTTTAGGAAAGCGGACTTGACATCCATTTAATATACGGTGAAACCCTTGAAAGCAGCATAAGCAACAAAGAGTCTGATCGCTTCGAGCCTTGCTACCGGTGCATATGTTTGATCGAAGTCGATTCCTTCTTCTTGTCTGTAGCCTTTAGCTACAAGTCTTGCTTTATTCTTGATGATTGTTCCATCTTCATCCAACTTGTTTCTGTACACCCACTTTGTTCCAATTACGTTCTTATCCTTAGGCTTTGGAACAAGTGTCCAGACTTTGCAACGCTTGAATTGGTTTAATTCTTCTTCCATTGCAATAATCCAGTGTGGGTCTTCATTTGCTTCTTGAAATTTCTTTGGTTCTACCTGTGAAAGAAAGCTCAAATGCAAATTTTCGTTAGTAGTACCTCTTCTTGTTCTAATGCCTTCATGAGGATCTCCTATGATTTGATCAATAGGGTGATCCCTCATGTGTCTGAATTCAAGATTCCTCGCATCGCTTGGAACAACGGGAACTACTTCTTCTTCAACTGGAACAAATTCTTCCACTGGAGTTGGTTCTTCATCAAGGTGAATTTCCTCTTCAGCTAAGGTTAGAGGAGAGATTTTGACGAAGGTTTGAGCGTCGTCTTTAACTGGCTTATGCAAGTGTGTATCTTGCAACTTTGAACCTGCAACTTCAATAGAAGAACTAGAAGAGCTGCTTTGAAGCATGCTCGTCTCATCAAATACAACATTAATAGACTCTTCTACAACCAGAGTTTTCTTATTAAAAATACGATAAGCTTTACTATGACTGCTATAGCCTACGAAAATACCTTCAAAACTCTTTTCACTAAACTTAGTTTTGTAATGCTTTCCATTGTTTAGCACAAAGCATTTACTGCCAAAGATTCGAAAATAAGAAATGGTTGGTTTCTTGCCCTTTAGAAGTTCATAAGGAGTCTTTTCATGGTTTTTGTTTATGAGCGCTCGGTTTTGCACATGGCATGCAGTATTGACAGCTTCAGCCCAGAAATATTCAGGTAGTGAAGAGTCACTCAACATGGTTCTGCAAGCCTCAATAAGTGTTCTATTCTTTCTCTCAGCTACTCCATTTTGCTGTGGAGTTCGAGGAGAGGAAAACTCATGAAAGATACCAAGGCTTTCACAGAATTCTGTCATGGCTCCAGATTCAAATTCTGTACCACGGTCACTTCTGATTTTGACCACTGAACAGTTAAATTCATTCTGGACTTGCCTGACAAAATTAGTGAAAGTGTCAAAGGTATCTGACTTGTGTTTCAGAAAGAATACCCAGGCAAAACGAGAGTAATCATCTACAATAACCAATGTGTAAGACTTTCCTCCTAAACTCCTAATTTGCAAAGGACCAAACAGATCCATATGAAGCAGGTATAAACACCTGGTTGAATCTTTGCCAATAATGCTCTTAAAGGTAGCTCTTGTTTGCTTGCCTTTTACACATGCATGGCAAGGTCTATCTTTAATGCACTTAACATCTGGTGCATCTCGCACTAAGTTTTGAGAAAACAATTTATTAATAGTTTTGAGGTTTATATGTGCTAATCTCTTGTGCCATTGGTCAACAAAAGATGCACTATCTTTGGCTAATAGACACACTGGTGTAGAAGAAGATGAACAAAGAAAGTTTAAGCAAAAGATATTCTTACAGCGAGTCCCTGATAAAATCGTTTCAGAATTCTCTGCCGACTTTATCAGACACTTATCTTTACAAAAATCGACTATGTATCCTTTATCACAGAGTTGGCTTATACTGATCAGATTATGTTCTAATCCTTCCACATAAGCCACATCGGAAAAAGATACATTTCCATTAGAAATCATACCATAGCCTTTAGTTATTCCTCTGTCTGAGCCGCCAAAAATAACTTTTGGACCGTTTGCAACTGGAATGAAGTTTTGCAAAAGGCTTCTTGTCCCGGTCATATGCCGAGAGCATCCACTGTCCAAGTACCAGATAGGATTTTTACTGGCCTTTGGACATACCTACAAAAACAAATCATTTCGCCTTAGGAGCCCAAACAGATTTGGGTCCTTGGTCCCGTGTCAGTTGAGCACCACGATGAATGTTAACATTGCGAGTGGTCTGCCTTGCAACGTTCACTTGTGGTCTCCTAGTATACGTTGTGTTAAACCAACAATCAACGGCAAAGTGACCAATTTTACCGCAGCACCAACAGTCGAATCTGTTGTACCTTCTCTTTACACTTTCCTGCTTGGCTTTTTGAACGTTAGCTCTTGCAGGAGCAGCCCTTCTAGATGAGGATGCCTCATGGGGGCAGTACACACAAGGTGGTACTGTCTTCTTCGGCTTTGGTGCAACAGCCTTCACTTTTGGTGCTTTCTTAGCACTCGGACCATGAACAAATGGACCGTACCCTTTCCGATTAATCTCTTGATAAGGTGCTTGAAAAGCACTATCACCAAAGTTTCGGGGAGGAGCCCATTCCTTAAGATCATTTACAGATGAAAAAGGAATTGGTCGTGTGAAATGACCATAGGAACTCTCCAAATCATAAGCATTCGTAGGAAATATAACTCTCTTGAATGCTACAGGCTCTTGACGAGCTTTCCCTTTTTCTTTGGCGGTAGCTTTCTTAGCAACCAAACCATTCTTCTTAGCAATTGTATTTTTTGAAGAATTGCTAGTGCTAGCTTCATGTCCTATACCGCTTCCTTTAGCGTTAGTGGTAAAAGTACCAATAATCGGCAGAACAGTTTTAGGTTGAGAGAATGTTTCAACCAACTTCTTCTCAGCCGCAAGTTGTTCTTCCAAGACATTTATCGAATGATCTCTCAGGGCAAGAGTCTCTTCCGAGCTTTTGATCTTGTCTTTCAAGGCTTGGACTTCCTCTTTGAGAGAAGAAAGTTCTTCAACTTCTTTTCTCAAGTTAGATTCCACCTCCTTGAGAGCCATGATCTCCTTACCCTGAGTTTTGACAACCTTTCGGCACTTGTCAAAGCTTTGGAGCATTTTGGTATATTGAGACATGAGCTCAGATTCATCGTCTGAGAGGTTATCCTTTTGTTCAGCCGAAGCATAATCAGAATCAGATAGGATAGTGTGATCATTTACCTTTCCAGTGTACGGGGGTGCTTCTTCATCATCAGACATAGCCATCAGACCGAAGTAAGCTTCTTCTTCATCACTTGACTTATCGGAGTCACTGTCGCTCAGAGTTTTGGCTTTCTTAGCGACGAAGCTTCTATCTGATTTCTTCTTTCCATGAGTGGATTTCTTGTCTTCTTTTCTTCCACCTTCTTTCTTCTTATAGGGACACTCAGCAATCATGTGCCCTGGCTTATTACAACAGTAGCAAATAATGTCAGAAGAAATATGTTTGTTCTGTTTGGATTTATACCTGTCATTATTGCTTGAGCCCTTCCTGTGATATTCGCCATCACGACGAGAATATTTATGATCCGAGGAAGATGGCTTGTTGTTCATGTGCCTCCGCTTGTTCAGCAGTTTCTTAAACTGACGGGAGATTAAAGAGAACTCCCCATCAGACAGTTCGGAACAGGAGGAGCTGGCTTCCGATTCTTCTTCAATATCAGATTCCTTTTCTCTGATCGGTATCACTGCTTTGCTCTTCTTTGAATTCTCTGCCTTCAAAGCTAAGGTTCTTTCTTTGCTTGAAGCTCGATTTACATCCTCTTCAGACTTTCGGATGTTCATTTGTAATTCATGAGACAACAGCTTCCCGAACAGATTTTGAGGTTCTAGACTTGGCAGCTTTCCAAACTCTCTAATAGCAACAATTTTGCTATCCCAGTCTTTCGTTAGGGAACGCAAGAATTTGTCATTTAGTTCACCGTTTGTGAACTCCCTGTCGTAGTTCCTCAAACCATTGACTATCTTGAAGAATCTTTCGTACGCATCAGCAATGCACTCCTTCTTATTCTGCTTGAACGCCTCGTACTCTTGATTAAGTAGAGACCTTCTATCTTCTCTTACCTCGTCAGTACCTTCCATTAGAACAATTAAGGATGTCCACATCTCTTTGGCTGATTTGCAATGAATTAAGTTTTGCAACATGGAATCGTCCACTGCACTTGCAATTATGTTTTTAGCCTTCTTGTCAAGAGCAACAAGAGCTATCTCATCCTTAGTCAAATCCATCATTTTCTTAGGTATCTGAACAGTAGGATTTGTTGACGAAGCAGTCATTGGCACATGGGGACCTTCTTCCACGACTTGGAAGATTCTGGGATCTGCAGCTTCCATATAAAAACGGACTCTTTCCTTCCACATAGGAAAGTTGGCCTTAGTGCAAATGGGCAATTTCAGAGAGGATTCCTTGACTCTATCCATGGCTTGCTAGCAACTAGAAGGATGGATCCTGTTCAAGGTGTTAACCTAGCAACGAACAACGAACCTCTGATACCAATTGAAATATCTAGTTGCCTACCTAAATCACCTAGAGGGGGGTGAATAGGTGATCTCTACGTCTTTTGCGGAATTAAAAATAAACGTAAAGCACATCACACAAAATTAATCACAGCCACAGATAACACCAAGAATTTATAGTGGTTCCCCGTTCTTGGGTACTCCACTTGCCGGCCTCGCCAATCTAGCACCACAGCTAGACTTGACTACTTCACTAAATCTCGGATCAAGAACGATCCTACAAATCTCAGAGTCAAAACTCTTACAACTCGGAGATCAATCTCCTACAAACTCAGAGAGAACCCTCTCTTACAACTCGGAGAAAACTTCTCCTACAACTCGGAGAACAACCTCTCCTACAACTCGGAGATAACAACTCCTACAACTCGGAGATAACAACTCCTACAACATATTGAAAAGGGTTTTGAACAATACTAAACCAGATCTGAATAACAGAAGCGTTTTCTTCCTTCTTCTTGAATGGCTTTTGAGAACGATGAGGAAGAACAACGATCCTTCAAATCTGTCTTTGGCAATCCGAAACGATCCAATAGAGATTGTAGAAGCTGAGTATGGATCAATCGAACCCTTCTTGGAAGAAATCGACAACTCCAATGAGTAGAACGATCTCCAAACGTAGGCGACGGCGAGCGGCGCTTTTCACGTTCTTTGCGATTCGGGAGAGAGATTAGGTCATGAACGATTCTCAAAAGAATAATTAAATTCAAATCTTAAGAGAGAGGGCCTTTTATAGGAGAAGGTCTAAATAGAATATTTAAGCCTTAAGCTAGAACAGGAGTCACGTCAAACAGACGGAAAACAGAAGTCGGCAAAAATAGATTGAAGGAACGAGAAACAGATTTCTCGAGAGAAAGGAGACTTCTCGAGAAATCACGGCTGGATCTCGGAAAAAGGCTTTCAAATAAATTGACAGAGCTTCGCGAGAAAGAAAAGAGGATTTCTCGAGAACATGGAACTTCTCGAGAAATAAGATAAAATAAATTTTTCGGAAGAAACAAGAACTTCTCGAGAAATCAAATCAACTTCTCGAGAGGAAAGATTTTCTCGGAAAATATCAGCAAAGAAGACTTCTCGAGAAAATCAAAGGATTTTCCGAGAGCACTACAGACTTCTCGAGAAATAAAGATGGCTTCTCGAGAAATTTGGATTTCCTTCGAAGACTTAAGCTGAAAAGAACTTCTCGAGAAAATCAAAGGGATTTTTCGAGAGCTCTTCATATTTCTCGAGAAAAACACTTAGCTTCTCGAGAAATACACTTAGAAGAAAATTCTTTAAATTTTCTCAGAGAACAGCTACACCTCCAAGACCTTAGCTTCCTTTGTCTTGATCATGAAGTGCATCCCAATAGAGAGATCACATATGAGTCAACACCATATCTCATACAATGAGGAATTACATTGTAAGAGACTGTGCTCATTGACCCACTGTGACCTGACATTGGTTTACACTTTGCAATGTGAACCTGCAAGACAAAACTAGAGAAACATATCAAATACATAAGCAATTCAATCTTGGTTCATAGTTGACTTTCTACAAATCAAGGTTATTGTGGATACAATACCCAACATATACATATATATACATATATATATACATATACATATATATACTTTTATATATACTTATACTATATATATATTTATAAGTGTATAGGTATATATATATATGTATATATATATGTATAAATATATATATATGTATATATATAAATATATATAAGTATATATATGTATATATATAAGTATATATATGTATATATATGTATATATATATTAAATATATATATATATATTAAGTATATATTAATATACATATATAAATACTTATATATATACTAATACTATATAAATATATAAGTATATAGGTATGTATACATATATATGTATATATATGTATAAATATATATATATATGTATATATATAAATATAAATATATAAGTATATATATGTATATATATACCTATATATTTATATAGTATTAGTATATATATATAAGTATTTATATATATATATTAAGTATATATATATGTATATATGTATATATATGTATATATATATCTGTATATATATGTATATATATAAGTATATAGGTATATATACATATATATGTATATATATATATGT